>ML825112.1:97653-108964 GCA_009831015.1 Picea engelmannii | reverse complement strand
AACAAAATAATAATAAGAATGCTCTTCGCAGTTACATTATTTCAACAAGGTTGATTCACATTCTCACAAAAATCTAACTTGTAATGATAAAGTATTAAAGTAAACAAGATACTAAAACTAAACATGAATACTTATCCTTTGTTTTTGTGTGGGGAGGCTCCATGGACTCCACCATTTGCTATCTTTCTTTAGATCAAGTATCTTTAACTTAAAGTACATAATCCTTAATTTCTACCAAAGCTTTCTTTGAGTCATAAGAAAAGTGTCCCAACTTTTGACAGTTGTAGCATCTGATCTTTGAAACATCTCTCTTCTTATTTGGAACTCTTACGGAGTTAGCTTCTTTATTGTTCTTCCTGAAGGAACTTATGTTGTTCTTTTGAGCTATAAGAGATAACTCTTCATCGACAATTAATCTCTTTTGTTGGTTTGGAAGTCTAGATTCTTTGTGTGTGCAATCTGCCCATAACTTATCAAACTTGGGTAACTTGCTTCTTGCACACACTCCTTGTACAAAAGGAATCCAAGATGTTGGAAACCCATTTAGGGTTGTGGTTACAAGTTCTTTGTCACTAATGACATCTCCAATAGTTGCAAGTTGATCTCTGATTTGAGAAACTCTCATAAGATAGGATGTGACAGATTCTGAGTTGTCCATCTTCATATTACGAAGTTGATTTCTTAAGGTAAGATTCCAGCTAATGTCTTTGCTTTCATATAATCTGCTGAGTGCTTCATACATTTTCCTTGCTATCTATAGTTCGGATATATGAGGGATCAAGTGATCTTTTACTGAATCTGACACGATTCTCTTTTCTTTCTTTTCATTCTTCTTATGCTTGGTCTTTTGCTCTTCTTCATCTAGTTATGGTACACCCACTGTAACATGTTCTAGGAGATCTTTCTCTTCTAGAATCATCTGCAACCTATGCTTTCAAGATCTGAAGTTTCTAGATCCTTCCAGCCTGTCTTCTACCCTCATGCTGGTAGCCATTCTTTCTTGTAGAAGAAACCCTAGCCCTTTGGGCTATAGAAATAATAAAAAAAATTCAAAGTACTTGGATCTGAAAACTGAACTCACCAAAAGATGCGCTGGACCGAGGCGAGTAGCCTGGCGTGTTTAGATTTCAGAAAATCAAACTTTTACCCCTCCAAACTTGATCTGCAGATTTATGGACTGGTGCTTCTGGTTTTTTGGTACTTCTAGTTTTCTGGTACTTCTGGTACACTGGTACATTGGTACTTCTGGTTTTCTAGTACTTTGTGAAAACTAGGGTTTCACTTTTCGGGAGATCTAGCCACTAAAAAAATGCGCCGAGGATGCCAAAATGTTTCTTGAGGTAGGGCACACCTTTCTAGATGGATTTGAGGCTGAAAACCTTCTTTAATAAAAAACCCTAATTTTCATGTATGACAACAGTGACGCTTTTCTTTTCCCTGTGAAAGATGCTCTCTTTAGCTTAGCTCTGACACCATGTTAAAGTTTCTGCTATTATTAGGTTACTTTCAATTTACTAGATAACAATAACATAGATAGGATCACTGAGAGAAACACAATCACAATAGTACACAAGCATTTATCCCGGGAAACCCTCGAGGGGAAGAAAACCCAACAAAACTTCCTTAATATATATAGCCAATACAATGCCAAGACAATGAACCAGGCAATACATAAATTCCTCTCCCAGAAATGCACCTCTCTCTCTCTTCCTTCTTCCGACAACTGGTAATTGTAGCTTCCTTCAATACTTGTGCACTAGATGAGTGAGCTGAGTGTGTGTCCAAATGAGGCGTTGGACTCTCTTATTTATACAATCTGGCAGGTGTTGAACATGTGTCTTTTCACTGGCAGGGCCAACTTCTCATTCTGGGTGGTTATAACCACTTTAATATAATCTGGCTGGGCCGACTTCTCATTCTCGGTGGTTATAACCACTTTAATATATTCTGGGGTCGTCTTTTCATTTATCCTATCACAATTAGGGTTTGACCAATCTGCAAAAGGGGATTCGGTCAATTACAATGCCCATCATGATCAATCCACAAAAGGGGATTGATCTAATCAATAATAAATATATTTTATCTTTATCCACAAAAGGGGATAAGAATATTCTTTGCAGTTACACAATATTTTAACACACATAACTGTGCTTTATAATATATTAAGATGAAAGCATACAGTTTTTATCTACGCTCTTAGCTAGCAGATATTTCTCTCTTTCTCTCTGTCTTTGCTCCGTACGCACCCAATTTCAGGGTTGATCTTCGCACCCAACTGAAGATATTACAACATAGACTTCCCTCATTACTCAATGCTTCTCTCTCTAACTATAATAATCACTCATAACAATAACAAACTTGGGAATTTTCACCAAACCCTCTTCCCTCATCTAGGTTCTTATTTATACATTACAATGACTCACCGACAACCTTAGGCTGAAACCCAAGTGTCAAAACCCTAGATACCAAAACCCTAGGTGTCTAAAACCCTAGGTTAGCTTGACCTATGTTTTCAGGGCTTCGCCAGCCTGTATTTCCTTCCTTCTCGCGCGATGCTCCAAAGCATCCAACAATGGATTTTTCCTCTTGCTGAGTTTTCCACGGCCCGTCTTCCTTGCTGATATATCATCCTCGATCTCCTCGTCCAACGTCTTTCTTTCTCTTACTTCGTTCTATATTTTCTACTCTTCTGCTCACTTCGACCCAGTATCAGTCACTCTGTCTTCCACACAGTTCACATTCCATCTTTTCTACCTTAATATTCACTTACTTCCATACCCAAGGGCAAACAGGCCCCCAACACTCACATGTGACTCATCTCGAGGCACTTCAGACCTAGACCTTCTATTTTTCTTCGACTTCATGCTGCGCGGACCAACCCGTGCTTTTTGCAATATCGTCCCCCACTGTGTGCAGATTGTCTTTTCTGTGTCTGGTAACGAGTTTCAATTACACCAGGTACCTAGACCCTTCCTCTTTTTCTCTTACTAATGGCTACGAGGAAACTGGTTGTCATAGTACAATTTCAACCAGCTCCCATTCACCAAAGCTTCCTTCCATTCTCCATTCAAGGTCTTTAACTGTGCAGCTCCTCCTTCTGTGACATAGACAACCTCATATGGCCCCAGCCAATGTGTTATGAACTTCCCTGGATCCTTCATGAATTTGCTGTTGTATATCAATACCAAATCACCTTGCTTAAATGCCTTCTTCTTGATGTGTTTGTCATGGTAGTCCTTTTCTCTTTCCTTCTATACCTGCTAATGGAATCCTATGATAAATCTGTCTTCTTCTAGTTCGACCAACTGTGTGAGCCTCTCTTGAATGAAGCCAGTGTCATCCATATCTATAAAGGCTACGATTCTTAAGCTTGGGACAAAATATTCCATTGGCATAACTGCTTCGAGACCATAAACCAACTTAAAGGGGGTCTGCACTGTTAACTTCTTGCAAGTGGTTCTATAGGTCCATAGTATTGCTGGTACTCTTAAATCCCAATCATCCCTATTCACACTGCAGATCTTTGTCAGCACTGTCTCCAAGATCTTATTGAATGCTTCAACTCTCCCATTCACTTGTGGATGGTAGGGTGTGCTCTTCTGATGATGGACTTCAAATTCCTCAGTCAAGGCTTCAACGGTCTTATTGATGAAATGTGTGGCTTGATCGCTCATAAGGATCTTCGGGCATCCAAAACTAGTTATGATGTCATCAAATATGAAGCGCACAACTATAGTTGCACTACAGTCCTTAACTTCTCTTGCTTCGGCCCATCTGGTCAAGTACTATGTCGCAGTGATTATGTACCTTGCTCCTGTGCGCTTTCTTGGTGGGTTTATAGGTCCCACGAAATCAATGGCCCATTTCTCAAATTCTTGTAGGGTCAGCTGCGGTGCTAAATGAATTTCATCTCTTCTATACGGTTTCCCAACTCTTTGGCATACATCACAGGCTCTGAAGTAGTCCTTAGCATCTCTGTGTAAAGTAGGCCACCAGAGGCCAGCTCTAAGAACCTTATGCGCTGTTTCTTTTCCTACGTAGTGTCCTCCTGCGATGCCTTCATGAGATTATGCTAAAATCAATGGTCATTATTCTTCCATAACACATCTCCTCAGGATCTCATCAGGTCCCATTTTATATAGTTGTCAGGCTATAAGTGAAAAGTCTACAACGCACACTACAAGTTGTTTCTTCTGGGTGATTGTGCATTCGCTAGGTGCCATTCCTATTGACAGGAACTGGAATATCTTGGCAAAGTGGTCATCAATATTTCTAATGGCCGACAACTGTGCATCCAACAATGTATCCTCCAGACTAGTAGGTTCCTCTCCATGTTCCAACCTTGAAAAGTGGTCAGGTCCTTTGTTCATTCTCCCTGGTTTAACCACGATCTCGAAATCATATTCCTGAAATAGAAGAAGCCATATGCATATTCTTCCCCCCAACACTGGCTTGTTGACTAGGTATTTCAATGCAGAGTGATTAGTAAACATTTTAAAGTGTCCTCCCATCAAGTAGTGGTGAAAATTATGCAACACATACACCATGGATAACCCTTCTCTCTTAGTGGTGGTGTAATTCATCTCAGCTGTTGATAGCTTCCTGCTAGCAAAGGCTAACAGGTGGTCAATGTCTCCAGCTCCTGATTGTGATAACACAACTCCTAATGAAATAGAAGATGCATCAACATGTGCGTCAAATTCCTTGCTCCAATCTGGGAAAACCAGGATAGGCACAATAACTATTTTCTATTTCAGTGTGTCGAAGCTTTGTTGGCATTCTTCTTTCCAATGAAACTGTCAATCTTTCTTCAAAAGCTTCTCCATGGGTGTTGTGATCTGTGCATAGCCTTTAATGAACTTCCTGTAGTATCCAATATGTCCTAGTGCAGTGCACAACTGTTTGACTAAAGTAGGAGGGGTAGATCAACTATAATGACAATCTTAGACGGGTCTACCAACAGTCCCTGCTTACACACAATATGACCTAACAACACTCCAAAGGGTAAAAATAAGATGCACTTCTTCAGGTTCAAGGCGATCTGACACTGCTTGCACTTATCCAACCTTTGTCTTAAACATTCAATATGATTTTGTAATAAGCTAAAAACAGTCCAATCATCAAAATATGCTTCCATAAATTTATGTAAAAACTCCTTGAACGCTTTGACCATCACCCTGGAAAAGATGGCTGGTGCATTTTTCAATCCAAACAACATCACTGTATACTGGTAGGATCCCCATTCTGTGGAAAATGTGGTCTTATGGCGATCTTCCTTGGAAATCCGGATCTGATGGTATCCTAAAAATCCATTTGTAAAAGAATAGACCTCCTGTCCTCCTACATTATCTAACACTTCATCAGTAAATGTTGTAGGTAATGGGTCATGCAAACATGCATCATTCAACTTTTTGAGATCTACACAGATCCTGATCTCTCCGGTCTTCTTATCCTACACCACCATAGGGCTAATCCATTCTGACTCTTCAATGGGTTCTATGATTCCTGCTTCCAACATTCTGTCAAGTTTAATCTTCACTTTCTCCTTATATTGATTGTTTAATCTGTAGGGGCTCTGTTTGACTGGCCTTGCATCTGGTTTCAAAGGGATCCTCATCTCTCCCATGGGTCCTTTAATGCCCTTCATATCAATGAACTTGGTTGGAAACAAGTCTTGATATTCATGCAGTAACTCTGTGATCTTTTCAATAGTGGCAACATCCCAGTAATCTCCAACATTTGCAAGCTTCAGTGTTTGCTCTGTTCCAATATTGACTTTTTTAATTTTAATTGGTTGTCCAATGAAAGGTAGCTCAATTCCTGGCCCTTCTATGTCTCTTTGGCCTTCTGTTTCGATGATGTTCACCTTCCTAGGGTCATCGTCTTCGTCAGCATTGATATTGTAACAACCTTGCAATTTCTGGAGAGGCGCAGTCCATTTGTCCTCTTCTTGTTCCAAAGGGAGGCTAGGTGCCTCCTCGAATAATTTTTGTCTTACAATCTGTAATGCTTGATCCACTATAGGATATTGGCTTTCAAACAAAACGATAGTTACAAAGTTCTGAGTCCTACCTTCCCAATCTGCAGTGATGCGGCACAATTTTGCTTGAAGATACCAATTGATAGGGGTTGTGTCTAGTGTGTTGATGAATTTGTGCACCCACTTCTCTTGAGGAATGTTGTTCCAGGCTTCCTCACAACTTCACACATGGTCCTTCAGACAACTTCGACTTGTGTACCTAACTTCACAACCTTCTACTTGCTCTGAAAATCGCGTTGTCATCAAAGTGCGACATTGTACCCAGTCTATAATGTTGTTTTTGTGTGTCCCCCACCATCTTGTTGGAGTTTCTTTCAAGGCCTCATCCATTGCCAACAATCTTTGTTGTGTTGGTACAATTTCTTCAAAGTCCAACAAGAATGCTTCTAAATGATTTAGACCATCAAAGGTGGGCAAGTTACTTACTGTTGTGCCGATCCAATGAGCTTCTCTGGTTAATATATCACATCTCCTTGTATATACTTTATACATTTTTTTCTTCCAGTTCTCTAGTGATTCTTCTTAATCTGATGAACATGCGTTGTCACTTCGATAGCTTAGGTTCCCATATGCTGTAGGATTAATGTAGTCCTGTTGTCTCTCCGTTAATTTGTATATGTTTTCTAGGTCATATGCGTGGTCTTCTTCTCTGATGGGTTCTGTGTATCTTTGACCTTCATTGGGATCCAAAGGTGCAATGACCTTAAGGCCATCTCCTTCAAACATCATTCTTCTTTTCTTTAAATCAACCACATTGGAATTATTGAAATCCCAATCAATTCCTAACAACGTAGGGTAAGGACAACTATCATCAACTATCTCAATCACCTCGAAGTCTACAAGCATCCTTACTCTGTCGATGTCCACATGGACATGTTCCAATATTCCAAAGGGGATTACAGCTTGTTGATTAGCCATCCTAAGCCTGATATGGGAATAAATCAACTTAGGTTTCCCATCAGTGCCCAAGTCTGCTTCGTCATGACATTGACCTCTGACCCTAAGTCGAGGACCACATAGTCTATATCATACTCTCCAATTTGAGCATTTAGGTGCAATTCCTTATTTGTCCTTCTCTTTTTAGAGACTTGGTGTTCTGTTCTATTCAACAAGGGATCTATCTTTCCTAGATCGTACTGTCTGATTAAATTTTGTAGCTCTTGTACAACGCTTTCATTATGAATCAACTTAATGAAAGTATGTAAGAATTCCATGAGCTTACTTACCTCTTTTCCTTCTCCTGGCAGAGCAGACTGATCAAATGCCAGGGGAATTCCACATTCTCTTACTTCTAGTCGTGTCTTTGATGAAGAACCCTGGTCTCTGCCGAAATCTTTTCTTGCCTCCTCAAATATTTTTTTTTCTTTCTTTGCATCAAACACTTGTGTCTTCTCTACAACTTTACGCACCCCTAATTATTCTATAGTATTTCCTTGGGTCACTATATCTTCTCCTATAACAACGCCTCCTCTAGTGATAACAACAAATCTGGGATCCTCTCCGCGAGGTTCAACGTATATCAATTGGACTTGCAGGTTCACACCCTGTCTTTCCTAAAGCTTAGCTAGCAATGTTGGACATTCCTCAATAACATGTTTGAATGAGTTGCAGTAACTGCACGTGGTACAAGGGTTCTGACAGTCCCTTGCCAAATGTTCTGGCTATGTGCAGTTATAACAAATGATTTGGCCACTACCTTGACCCATATCTCCTTCTCGTCCTCTTCCTTTGAATCCATCACGAGGGTTGAAGTTTTCTCTTCCTGGAGAATTATACTACGTAGTGTTTCCTTCTTGTTGTACTTCGCCTTGAATTTTGTATATATCCCTTGACCTTTCATGCATGAGGTCATAGGCCCTACAATCCCTATCATCATGCCTTGACGACTTACAAAATGTGAAATACATATTTGTTGGTGTCTGAACATATTTTTGCAGGTAATACCATTCACTAGGGCGATGTCTATTTCTACATACCTCGCACTATGGTAAGGTGACTTGCTTTAAAGGACTCAGGGCTCCAGATGCAAAATACTCATGAAATATGGGATAATGCTCCTTGTCATGGCCTTCTGATTTTCATATAATGCACCCAATATCTTCTCTTTTATATTTTCCCTTGTATTTATTCATATCTTCGATCTGCAGAGATAAACTAGTTAGTTGACTCAAGGTTTGACTCATACCTAAGTTAAATTCTGCCATAGGAGTTGATTCTAGTTTCATGGTGATCTCTAACGCCTTAGCATGCGAAGAAATATTTTTTTGCATGAGAGGGACTCTGATGTGCGGTAAGAGGGCAGAAATGAACCATTCCTTGTTCTTCTCATATGGGATCTAAAAACTCAAATGGTTCGTTAAGGTCTTAAACCTCTGATCAAACTCCCAAACAAGTTCACCTACTTTCTACTTGATTTATTTTAGTTCTATAATGCATTTCCTTTCCGACTTAGGTTTCTTGAATTCTGTAATCAACACAGTCTTGATCTCATTCAACAGTTTTGGTTGGAAAACTCCTTGGAAAAACTTCATATACCAACTCAGTGCGCAGTCTCTCAGGGTAGTACCTAACTGAGCTCGTTTAACAACTTCGTCGGTGATATTCTTAATATTCCACACAACTTCACATAGAAACCAATGTTGATCAGGATCTTCAAATCCATCTCCTTTGAAGGTGGGTAACCTCATCTCATCTTCCATAGATCTTCTTAGGTTTCCTGATCGAGTATGTGGTGGAATGTTAGTGACAGTGCTCTGAGCGCTCTGGTGACTCTGATTTCTTAATGCCGCTGAAACAATAAGAGGAGTAATAATACTTACTTCAACGGTCTGCACAGTTCCTGAAGTTTGTGACTCTTCTCGGCGAGGTTCCTTAGTCTTTCCTTCTTCAACCCTACCAGATTCTGAATGTTCCTCATTCACTAGTTCTTCTTCCTCTCCACTGTAAAATCCTTTGTCTTGTACTAGTGGTTCATGGTTCTGTTCAAACAAGTTCACAAGAGGGACCTCTCTGAAGATTCTTCCACTGCGCGTATGTCCCACCTTTGTGTCGCTGTCGCTGTATGAATATTTGAACATTAGATTTTCGATCGGACCAACTATTGTAGCTTCAAGATGTTCTTCTCATGCAATAGCATCTTGGTCCTCAACTTCATAAATTGTAAAAGTTTTCCTCTAGGTCCCTTGAAGAAGTATCTCTCTGCTTGACTATACGATTCTACTCTGTCAACAACAAACTCAGTGATATATCCTCCAATGGTGCTATCAAACCAGTGATCTAATGCTCTCGACACAGTGTTATCAACTCTCTTGACCTTCTTGATCATCGCCGATGTCCAAACCACAGGTGGTCTAGATATGATCTCAAATTGGGTGTTTGCTAACCTAGATAGCCACTCGTATAACTCCTAATGAATTCCTCTAAAGAAAATCTCATGTATATCAATAAAGATATACGTTCCCAACCAATCCTCGGTGCTAAACTTAGGGTTCTTGTTCTGGGCTTCTGTGAAGTCTTTTTCTTGGTCTTCTATCCAATTCTAAATATCTGTCTTCGATGGAAACCACCTTGACATTCCCTTAAGAAGATCCCGGTCCCGACAACAGAACCATTTGTTGGGACAGGGGCAGACCCAGGGTTCAACTCCGAGAGCGCAACAACAAGCCTTAACTACTAGCCCTTTTGGCAACACCTGCGAGGCAGATGCAACCTCACCCGAAGTAGCTATGGGGGGTTGTAGGACACATATGTCTACAACCAAAGGGAATACCAAGTGGATCCAATACAAGAACAACACAACATCTGGATGTCAGTTATCAACGTAGTCCTGCCTCACACATTTATTTGTCAGATCTAACACAATAATGGAATAACAGTATATCAAGAACAAGAGAACACAAAATTAATCACACACAACACCAAGATATATGTGGTTCACCCTCTCCCTAGGGCTACATCCACATAACTATGCTTTATAATATATTAAGATGAAATCATATCGTTCTTATTTGCACTCTTATCTAGAAAATCTTTCTCTCTTTCTCTCTATCTTACCTCCTCGCGCACCCAGCTATAGGGTTGATCTTCACACCCAGTTGAATATATTACAACACAGACTTCCCTCACTTCTCAATGCTTCTCTCTCTCACTACAATAATCATTCATAACAATAACAAACTTGAGACTCTTCATCAAACCCTCTTCCCTCATCTAGGTTCTTATTTATACATTACAATGACTCACCGACAACCTTAGGCTGAAACCTAAGTGTCAAAACCCTAGATACCAAAACCCTAGGTGTCTAAAACCTAGGTTAGCTTGACCCACGTTTTCAGGGCTTCACTAGCTTGTCTTTCCTTCCTTCTCGCGTGCTGCTCCAAAGCATCCAACGGTGGCTTTTTCCGCTTGCTGAGTTGTCCACGATTCGTATTCCTTGTTGATCTGTCATCCTCGATCTCATTGTCCAACGACTTGCTTTCTCTTACTTCGCTTCGTCTTTTCCGTTCTTCTTCTCACTTCAACCCAATATCAATCATTGTGTCTTCCGCGCAGTTCACATTCCATCTTTTCTGCCTTAATCTTCGCTTACTTCCATACCCAAGGTTCAACACTCTGAATTATGAGCCCATGGAGGGCATACTTATTATTTTTGTAGGACCACGCCGGACAGACAGGTACATATGGGGAGATGATTAGCTCAAACCTCCATGGGGCTAAAATCCCACCAGATGGATGTTGAGACCCTAGCTAGGGGTAGACACATACCAGAGGCTTCCATTGGAGAGAAAGAAGGACGTTCCACTAGAGACACCTTGGAAGGCCTGAACCGAGGGGGGTCTTTCCTTTCCCCCTCAACGTTGGCCTTGAGAGGCCCATGACGTCACCCAACATCCGATGGACATGATGGAGGTAGTTGTGTGCCAAGTGGCATGTATGGCATGATCCAGAGGCCTTAGAAGTGTAACGACCCCTTCGTTATGTCTATGAATAGCGAAGTGCAATGGGAAATCTTTTTTTTTTTTTTCCTTTTTAACAAATAAGAAATTAACAACATCACCTAATTCATATCAATGAAAAATCACATGACATCATTACTAAGGTGACACATGATCAGAATATAAACAAATTCTACAATATCATTGCGGAACAAAATTACAAACTATAATGCCAACCAATCTCATCATATTATCACCAATAACAATAATTTTTGCCGAATATAGAACTGCTTTCTACTTCACCATTAAAATCATACCGTTGCCACTCGCCCGCTTC
>ML825112.1:61237-77538 GCA_009831015.1 Picea engelmannii | reverse complement strand
GGGTTTCGAACCCGATTGTTTTTGGCAGTTGTTATTTGGGGTTGTAATGTAAATTCTATGTGATGTACAGTCAAAGGGTTTTACGATTGATTTCTTCTCAGCCTCTCATGCCGACTTGAGGCATTCTGGTTATGGTTTTCACTGAGTCAAATTACTTTGTTGACAATCTCATGCAGAACACTTTACTAGTTTAAATAATATATATGGTTTTAAAAGGAGAAATGAAATTTGCATAGTTTGATAACCCAATTATTTTCTTGGAGATTGGAATTGGGCAGTTCAAAAGAATTGTTGCCATGTTATGGATTCTGTGTGTTGAAGTTTAAAAAGAATGTTACAGAACAAACAAAATTTGGTGGGAGTTTTGAAAATAAATGGGCATGGTAAACAATAGATATTCAAATGATTTTGTGGATATTTAAATGATTTTTGTTGAATAATGACAATGTTGATTTTAAAGTCAATGAATGTTATTTCTTGTAATAGAACAATAATCGTTATTATTCTCTTTCATTGTCTCATTTTTCACTCATTATACGCCCACCACCTTCCCAATAACATTTAATCCATCCCTTGTTCTGTTATCTTGAATTTCATTTTTAAAGGAAAATGATTAAAGAGGATTGGATGATGATTTTAGTTGGAAATTGTGATATGGAGATATTATTTTTTGAAGAAAAGGGCTCTGTATTTTGCTTGAACAATATTCATTTGTTGGTTCTCGTTCATGCTACCATTTTTCATTCATTATAAATCCCCTCATATTTCCAATGACCCTATCATTCCCTGTTCAAATTGCTATTGATTATTGGATGTGGTGGGTTGTGTCAATCGATGTATTTCATATGCTTTTGTTGTGAATGATAGAGCCAACATCTTTATTTTATTTAGGTAGAGTATTAGTGAATGTATTGTTAAAATTTTTCATATTCTGATTGGAGTATTGCTTCATGATGAGTTTCTTTAGCAGGGGCAACAATAACAAAGGTGTATGTTTCCGTCCTTATACACTCTTGCAAACGTGAGCTAAGTCCAACTCACTTAGTGTGTCCTTGGAGGCACAATGCCTAGGTTCAAATCCCATTGTCACCTCGACTTGAACCTCTTCCGTCTAGGATTACTCTTAGGGAAGCCAAGGGGGTAGACCCTAGTTACTAGATGAAGTTAAAAGTTAAATTCTAGGAGTTGATTTTAGTTGATTAAGGCTTGGGGGATCTAGCCTATATGCAAAAGCAATAATGCAAAGTGCAAGTCTTTCAATGAAAAATAATTCCTTTCCCTAAGTCTTCTAAGACTAGTGCCTAAGATTGGGAAAGGGGTCAACTATGTTTAAGGGAGTTTCATTTTACAAAGATTACAACAATAATTACAAAAGAATGCTAAATACAAGATTACAAGATTAGATTAGACACAAAAGAATACAAGAACTAAATATCCACAAAGTTACAATTGAATGATACAACAATGAAGATACAAGATATATAGATGATACAAGCAAGATAACTAACCAAATACTAACTTGTTAAGAGACTTAATGTGCAGGTAAAATAGATGTGCTCAAAGAAAATACAACCACAACACACAAGCCAACTTACCCAAGCAAGAGAGCCTCCAAGGGATGCGCAACTCAAGGGGAAGCCTTCAATGGCATACACAAAAACAAGCTCCAAAAAAGAAGAATCCTCCAAGGGATGCACAACTTCAATGAGGGAGTCCAATCACATCAAAAGATTAACTTCACTCAAAATTAAAACATGAACAAGAGGCCTCCAAGGGCTAAAGCGCAACTTTCAAACTACTTAGTCCAATCCACAATGCTTGAAGTAAATTGCATAAAGATAAAGAGTTAAGTGCTTGCAATGTATACTAAAGCATAAACCATAAAGATGTGTCCAACAAGCTGCCCAAGGTTGAGTAGATTAATTTTAGGATTATTAAGTTTGTTAAGTTAGAAGTGAATCCTAGACTAAGTGACAACCCAAGAACTCCCCCCACTTGTACCAAAAGAGTTGTTAGGTGATCAATAAGTGAGGAAAACAAGGCCCCTCCCTAGCTCCACAGGTCAACCCCATAATAGAAGTACTCCACAGGAAGGACACCAATCACCGTGAGATCATCCTTGATCTAACACCTCTCGTTTCTTCCTTAAATTCTCGTTTTGATGAAAAAGTTGGGACAATAAAAGGTGACCTATTAAGCTAGTTGATTTTAGATCCTAGGAGACTAGGATAAATTGAGTTAGTTTAGATTAAGTTAAGGTGATTGCAAAGTGTAGTGTTGTGCAAGATGTGCTTGCAAGATAAGTAAAGTACTTGAAAGATAATGCAAGGAAAGTAAAGTACTAAAATTAAATTGCAAGAGAATTTAAGTGTTTTCCACAAACCACAAGATCATACAAGGTTGCAAGAGATGAAAATAAAGTACTTTAAATATTTAAACCATTTAAGCAAATGTACTTGAATAAAAAGATAACTTGCAAGAAACTAAGGTACTTGGAAAGTAAAATGCAAAAGGAAAGGGTGCTTGAATGTAAATGTGCTCAAAATAAAGATGACTGGGAAATGTGAACAAGATGAGCAAATTAGATCATAATGCCTCCATGGGCCTAAACTAGCACATGATTACTTCTTAGATTAGATTTGGATTATTATTAAGCATGTGAAAGAAAACAACCATAAACTAATCTAGCCTTACGATTTTGAGGGTTGGCTAAGCCAAGCACACGCCAAGGTGTAGGCAAACAATTGAAATTGAAAATATTTGAAAAGAAACTAAACTAGTAACCTCAAACAAGTACACAAGATGGAGGACAAAGCCTTCCGGTTTTGTGCACAAGTGGGTTCAATAACTTGAAAATAAAATCTTGAAAATAAACCTAGCCTCTCAACCTTGTCCTAATGACAAGGGGGCAAACAAATTAAAGGAAATTGAAGAAAATAAACTTGCTACCTAGCCTTACGGTTTTGGGGGTTGGCTGTGCCAAACACTCACCAAGGTGTAGGCAAAACAAATAAATAAAATTGCAGAAAATTGTAAGAAGAGAAATGCATGCCCTTTTGGGACTCCCTTGGGCTTGCTTACAATGATTAGAAGGGATGAAAAAATGGGGTATTATGTTACCCAACTATTGGAGGTTGTTCTTGAGCTTTGTATGGCTCCAAAAGGCCTCTTGGACACCTCCTAAGTCACCAACCTGCAAAAAACCACCAAACAAAATTTTGTTGGAAATGCTGCAAAAGTGACAACAAAGTGAAAATTTCTTTTTATGTTTTTACACAAAAAAATTCTGCAGAAAATTTCAGCAATATATATCAGTTTACATGACCTATTCTAAATGTTAGAATACCCAAAAATATGAATAGAAGTAACAAAAATAAATGGCAACAAAGTAATGGAGGTGAAAATGGTTGGAAAATGGTGTTTTCCAGATTTGAAAACACCTTTCCAACACTATAAACTGACCTGCAAAATGTTAGCAAACTACGAGAAAGGTAGAGATAAGAACATATAAGTTAATCCGACAAAATACTTTGCAAGAAAACCATAAACTCTAAATAGATTAGTAATAAGACTATTGATAACCAACCCAAACAAAAAACTTTGCTTGAGATCTCTACTCAAATAAATAGAAAGCAATACAACAATGAAACACATCACCTCCCAAGCAATGGATGCACCAAGAAGACTCTTAACACACCATGTCCTCCAAAGCCTTTGTATTAATCAAGTAGGAGGTTGTTGCAAGTACTTCCAACAAGCTCCTCTCCAAAAGATGAGAGCAAGAAATGGAAGAGAGCAAGATGAGAGAGATGGGAGAGTGAGGAGAAAATTGGGTAGAGTAACAGTAGCAATAGAATTGGTGAGAAATGAGGGAGAGAGGGCCTTTATTTATATTTGGGAAGACAAAACTACCCCTCTTGGATCTTTTCCAAGTGTCAAATCATGAACTAAAGTGAACATTTCAAGGAGGGGGGTACAACTCTAGGGTTAGGGTTTTGGATTGTGAGTGGGGTATGCGTTTTCACCCATTATCCATGCTTAAAGGGTGAGGTGGAGGCACTAGGGAGGCGCACTAGGGGAGAGAGGACCCCACACACATTCATTCTTGATTTTCTAAGGTTTGCTCAAGGAGGGGGGCACAACTTCCCTAGGGGGATAACTTGAAGTGGTAGTGGCTAGGTAAGAGGGGGATGCGAGGGTGAGAAAAGAGTTAGGATAGTCTAGTCTAAGGTTTAGGAATAATCTCCCACCTTTTCTCTAACCATTTAGCTCAAAAATGCAAAATTTGACATTTTGACTATGTCAAGACTAGCAATTAAATTGTTGTTTTGAATTGACTAAGACTCCTCATGGACAAACATCTAGCAAAACTTGTCCAATTGAGATGAAACTTGGTCCAAGGGTGTGGGGGGTCTCATTCCATTTATCTTGAGCACAAATACCTCTATCAAAAGCTCAAGGACCTAGTTTTTACAATTTTCATAAAAAAATAATTAAAATTACCCATACTTAGGCAATTTTAATAAAAGAAACCTATCTAGACTCGACATAATTCTGCAAAACTTTAGAATATGTATTACATGGTCATTTACAACATTCCTAGACACTAGCTACCAGAGGGCTAGACCATTAGAACACCTTTCACCACTTTGAAGGAATTATTTATGGGAGTGAAAAACTCAAGGGAAATTAATAAGGTTGGTTAGGTCAAATTAATAACCTGAGGAAAAAAAACACTCATTGAAAGGAAAAGGGACTCCTCTAATCATGAAGTCCTAAGGCAACCGACCTAACTATGATCCATGCAGACCCATTACATTATAATCCCACGCAGGGGAGCTGAAATTCCATTACAAAAAGAAGTGCTGAAGGTCAACACTACCTTGCCGAACCAGTAAGTCTTTGACTTGGTAGCACCTGATGGTGCATATCTTCATGGTACATGGAGTTGACCCCCTAGTTGAATAGGTGGTCAACATCTGGTTCCACATACGGAAGTGTGTTTGATCTTCACTTTGGGAAGGAGAGCATATGAGAATCCAACATCTACAAAACAAAGTGCTCACCAATACCCAACATAAATATACATATATACAATGAATAAATAAAATGCTATAAACAACAATTACATAAGGAAATAACTATTGTACACCAACTATGATTACCAAATGAAACTATGATACAATAAAAATATATAAGTACATAATAACATAATGAAATGAAATAATACAAAACTGAAATACAAGGAGAAGGGTTAGAGATACGTTACAAAGGGTGTCCCTTTGGACACCAAGTTTCCCATCATCTGAAGAAGAGTTTGAGTCGCTTCCCATTCCTCGGAATGTTAATGGGCTCACCATCCAAATGGATGAGATGGAAAGAATTAGGCCCTGCTATTTCTCGGATCACATATGGACCCAACCACAAACTGTCAAACTTGCCATGTTTTCCTGGTTTCTCTCTGCTTTTGTCCCATAACAAAACTGTATCCCCAACAATGAAGTCTCTCTGCCTAGCTGAATTGTCAAAAGCTTTCTTAACTTTACTCTGATTTCTGCAATTCTAATCATAAACCCTTCTTTTGTTTTCATCCAATTCTATAATGTGATTGACCCTGTTCTGAACTGCATCCTTTTCTGTAGAAAAATCCTCAATTGATCCATAAGTAAGAAGTCTAAGGTGCACGGACAACCTAGCCTCCAAACCATACACTAACTCAAAAGGTCATTTCCCTGTTATTTCCTTCTTAGTAATTCTGTCAGCCCATAATGCATGCTTAATCTTACTATCCCAAGATCTTTTGTTTTCTCCAACAATTTTCTTAACTATGGTCATTAAATTTTTATTACTTGACACTGCTTGATCATTTACTTAGGGATAGTAATCTAATGCATGCGACAAGATAATACCTTACTTGAAACAAAATGAAGAAATTTCTGTTGAACAAAAATCCTTAGCATTATCTGTCACTATTTTTGAAGGCACCCCCAAATCTAGTAATAATTCTATCTTCAAGGAAATCCATCACAACATTTTCAGTTGTTGACTTTGTGGGAATGGATTCAACCCACTTGGTGAAGTAATCTATAGCTGTAATAACCCATGAATACCCATTACTTGAATTATCCTTAAAATTTCCAATGAAGTCCAAACCCCACTGCTGAAAAGGTGCTTCAACCACAACTGGTTGCAAGGGGAGAGCTGCTAACTTTTTCTTTCCTGTGAAAAGATGACAAGGCTCACACTTTCTAACAAACTGATGCACATATGAAAGTATTGTGGGCCAATAATATCCTGCTCTAAGGATTTTGTGTGTAGTAGTTTTAGCAACAAAGTGTCCACCAAAAAATCCACCATGGAATTCATCCACTAGTTTCTTTGATTCAACATCATCCACACATCTAAGGATAAATCCATGAGAAATTTTCCATCTTAATCCATCTCTAGTGAGAACATACTTAGAAGATTTCAGCCTCAAATCTCCTTTCTTGTGACCCACTAGATGACTTGGACAAGTAAGATTCTTAAGATAGAAGATAATATCTGCATACCACTCAACCTATTCAAGCTTTAATAAATTAGGGGGAAATTTTGATTATTGTTATGGAAAATCATAAAGCTCTTTCATTCCCTTTAGTTAACATTTTGGCTAGACCTTGACCCTTAACCAACTTGGCAGGTTTGATTTCCAAATCCTACTCTTGGATTTTAACAATCCATCTACCCGTTGAGCCTAATCCTTCCGATTGAGATAATACATCCTTAAGTGTTGAATTAGGCACATTGCCAATCACCTTGGAATATCCAATGAAGACTCTAAAATGTTTGAGTGAATTCACCAAGGCATATGCTTGTTTCTCAAACATAGGATACTTTAATTCTACATTTTTCAAGGCCCTACTCATACATGCAATGGGTTGATCATGGCCTTGATAATTTTTCTAAAGTAACACACTAGCAATAGTATCTTCAAAAGCAAAAGAGAAAATATGAAAGTCCTTAGTATAATTTGGGCTAATAAGGACAAGAGCTTCAGATACAAAAGTTTTAATATTATGAAATGCTCTCTTACTTTCATCATTCCATTCAAACCTAACATCCTTCTTAAACAACTTATATATAGGTTTCACAATTTCAACATAGTTAGGAATGAACCTATGGACAAAATTGGTTTGGCCTAAGAAGGATTGAAGAGCTTTCTTTGAAATAGGAAAGGATACCTTTCCAATTGCTTCAACTCTCTCTGGGTCTAACTTGACCCCATCTTTTGAAATAATATGGCCCAAGAGTTTACCTTCTGTTAACCCCAAAGAATGACTTAGCAGGATTTAAGGATATTCCAAACTCTCTACATCTTTCAAAAAATTATTTAAGATGACCAATATGGCTCTTTCCATCCTTAGAAAAAACTGTCAAGTCATCTTGATATATTTCTATTAATTTTTCAATTAACCCTCTAAAGGCATAATCCATATCTCTTTGAAAAGTAGCTCCAACATTTGATAAACCAAATGGCATTCTTAAATATCCAAAGGTACCCCATGGAGTAGTAAAAGTAGTCTTATGCGTAACTTCCTCCTTAAGTCTGATCTGATTATATCCTGAAAAACCATCAAGCATGGAAATCATTCCTGATCTTGTTACCCTTTATAGGAAAGTTTCCATCTTGGGAAGGGTATAATTGTCCTTTGTGCATGCAATATTTAAGTTTTTGAAATCAATACATAGCCTTATTTTTTTATTCTTCTTCCTAGAAACAACCAAATTTGAACACCATGAAGAATGTTTTGTTTGGGCTATGATTCCCGCTTCTAACATTTTTTGTAACTCCTGTTGGACCAAAGGAGCTAACTTGGGGTCAATCTGCCTCAATTTCTGTCTAAAGGGATTAGTTTCTTCCTTCAAAGGAATCACATGCTGAATCACATCCTCCCTATAGACCTTGAGTTCATCATAAGTGAAAGACAAAACATCCCTATATTCCTTCAATAATTTAACAATTTCATTTCTTTCTTAAAAAGGGGTAGTTTTGCCTACTTTCACCATCCTAGGTTCTTTGTCACTTCCTATGTTGACCTCCAAGTGGTCACATGGTTTCTCATTAGACTCTTCTTTACGTTTGTGGCCATCTTATCTATCAAAAATCTTCTGTTGGGCAACAAGACGCCTAGGAACTGGATTAGCCTTATTGTCATCTTCAGTATAGTTACAACCCTCCTCTTTTTCATTGACATTAAAATAAAAAAACTCATGTATTTGATTCAAGAATCTAACAACTTGTTTATCATCATCAAAAATATGCCAATGATTCATATTATCTGGAATTGAGGGTCTAAAAATTACTTCCACATAAATATTTTATTTAATCAACTCATTGGAAAGTCGAAGTGTGGAAGCAGCTATTGCAAGTTCATCAGCCTTATAATTTTGTTCCATAGGTATAGCAATAAGATTCAAAAAATCAAGATCACCAATGGAGTCCCATATTGCATTCCTATATTTCTTTAATCTTTCTGACTTGTAAGCAAACTTCTTCTTAAGTTGTTGAATGACTAAATCTGAGTCCCCCTTGATATTCAAACATTTGACACCCATATCTTTGCAAACCTACAAACCAAGCAACAAAACCTCATATTCAACGACATTATTAGTTGCATCAAACTCCAATCTATAAGAAAACTTAAATTCTTGACCATTTGGAGCTTGAATGACTATTCCAACACCTTTTCCTTATCTAGCAAAAACACCATCAAAATTCATATACCAAACTTCATCAACTCTATCATCTTTAATTTCTTCTTCTAAAGGCACAATAGAGTTAGATAAAATAACATAATTACCAAGATCATCCTCTCTATACTTTAACTCATTCTTAGGATTTCTTGGGTCTTCAACATCATACCTCCTTTACAATTCTCTATTCAACTTAAAAATATTTCCATCTGGGGTAGGGATGGTAGCATAATTTAGATCCATTTGTAAATTACCCCCCAGATCTGCAACTGCCTTTCTAGAAAGCAACATTCCCCAATCATTAGGAACATCAATCACAACAATATCCATTTCAAACATGATGTCTGAAAAAACTGCTAAGTGTACTTGTAAACCTTTGATTAATCCATGCACTTTAATCATTTTATTGTCCATGGCACAAATGTTATGGTAAGGTCTAGATATACTTAAGTTATTAATTGCTCCATTACCTTCTTAGTCATAACATTTGAACTAGCCCCTGAGTATAGCATGCAATTATGTATCACTTTGTTGTTCACAAGTAAAGAAAGGAAAAAATGATGATTCTTTTCATTCCCCCTATCCCAATTCTGCAAAAGTACTGGTGCATCTTGGTAGGCTACTGCTGGCTGTTTATCAACAATACTCTGAGGAGGATCTTCTATGGATTTAAGTAATTTTTCCCTTTGAGAAGGGATCTTCATGATTTCCGAAATTGGAACCAACATCTTTGCATTACTTAACCAACCACCTAAGTCAATATTCAAATCTGAGCTAACATGCACATTTGACTTAGGAGGAATTGGAGCTACCTTGAGAATATTAACTTGATTTCTATCTTGATTTATATTTCCATTCCTTTGGTAGGTTATGCCTTTAAAGTTATCCATTTTTTAAACTTGTTGGGGTGTAGGCTTAGGCCCAATTTTTTTTGTTTCTTTATCAACAAAATTATTCATGTAGCTTTCACTACTTCCTTGTTCAACAAATTCCATCCAATCATACATTCCAACATTGTACTTTCTACCACACATGTTAACTTGTTCATTTCCTTGATTACCATAATCATTTTCATAACAACCCTCAAGAAAAACTTGACAAGTTATTTCCTCATGAAATTCACCACAAGGCCTACAATAAGGTATAGCTTGATGATCTACCAAGTTGGTGGACTCAAAAGGATTAGGTGGCCTTTGATCATGTGGAGGAGTTCTCTTTGGCCATTTTTCATTTGGCTTATGATGAGGTCTATTATTTTGATATCTCTCCATAGTGATCAATCTATTTTGCAAAGCATTTATCTGATTGGCATGGTTAATTTCCATTTTCTTAATTAGTTGGGTCAATTCCTTAATTCCATCACTAGAAGACTCTTGACCCTCTACTTTCTTTTTCTTCTCTTCACTACTTTTTGAAGAAGAACCTCTAGTGAAACCATGAATGTTGGACTTCATAGCAACTTTCATATTTTTATCAATCCTCACTGCAAAAGTTTGTGCTTGCTTAAGATTTTGAGGATCCTTATCCCTTAGTGCATATCTCATCTCCCCCTCAAAAGCTTCCATATAATATATTAAGATTGCAACATATGAAAGAATTATTGTAGCAGGGAGACATTTTACCAAGTCATTAAATTTCTTGTTGAATTCCTCCATTGTCTCATTTTCTTTTTTATGACTTGAACTAAGGGTAGCTAGAAGGAATCTGTTTTCCTTTTGGTCACCCCACCTTTCCTTGAAAGTTGTCACTATTTCGGCTAGGGTGCTGAATTTGTTGGAGTCAAATTCTGAAAACCACTCTACATCATCTCCTTCTAAAGAATAAACAAATAATGTCATCTTGACATCCTCTTCATCATGACCCCTACAATACTTCAATATACACAGATCAAAGTTGAGAATGTGTGAATGTGCATTGATAGCATTGTTCCCCTGAAAACAAGGAAGCTTCTCAACAACTTTATCTGGAATTGCGTGAGGAGCTCCTTGGATGGTTGTAAAATTCAAAGGTCTAAAAAAGGCACTCATGACTACGTTAGGATTATAAGTGGGAGTATTAACAATTGATTTATTATTAGTTTGAAAAAAGTATTGGATATCAGTGAGTGCTTCTTCTCCAAGACTTTCAAGTAGCCTTCTAGGAGCAAGGCGATTTAATCCCCTCCTATAAATCTTTTCGGGTTCAGGAAAAGAGTAAGTCACTCCTTGTGAAGTGCTCCTAGTAGTATACTTGACAGATTTGTTCAATGAAGTCGCCACTTGAAGAGAAAGCAAACAAAAATAGCCAATCCAAGTTAAAGATTTTAGGGACTAAAGTTTATTACTTAGTTCTTAAAAAATAAATTAGTTATGTCGTTTAGACCAAGGATAAAAGACTTATCCTCGATAACGGTGCCAAATATGTTGTCGTCCTTATACACACTTGAAAATGTGAGCTAAGTCCAACTCACTTAGTGTGTCCTTGGATGCACAATGCCTAGGTTCAAAGCCCACTGTCACCTCGACTTGAACCTCTTCTGTCTAGGCTTACTCCTAGGGAAACCAAGGAGGGTAGACCCTAGTTACTAGATGAAGTTAAAAGCTAAATTCTAGGAGTTGATTTTAGTTGATTAAGGCTTGGGGGATCTAGCCTATATGCAAAAGAAACAATGCAAAGTGCAAGTCTTTCAATGCAAAAGAAGTCATTTCCCTAAGTCTTCTAAGACTAGTGCCTAAGATTGGGCAAGAGGTCAACTATGTTTAAGGGAGTTTCATTTTACAAAGATTACAACAATAATTACAAAATAATGCTAAATACAAGATTACAAGATTAGATTAGACACAAAAGAATACAAGAACTAAATATCCACAAAGTTACAATTGAATGATACAACAATGAAGATACAAAATATATAAATGATACAAGCAAGATAACTAACCAAATACTAACTTGTTAAGAGACTTAATGTGCAGGTAAAATAGATGTGCTCAAAGGAAATACACCCACAACACACAAGCCAACTTACCCAAGCAAGAGTGCCTCCAAGGGATGTACAACTCAAGGGGAAGCCTTCAATGACATACACAACAACAAGCTCCAACAAAGAAGAAGCCTCCAAGGGATGCACAACTTCAATGAGGGAGTCCAATCACATCAAAAGATTAACTTAACTCAAAATTAAAACATGAACAAGAGGGCCCCAAGGGCTAAAGCGCAACTTTCAAACTACTTAGTCCAATCCACAATGCTTGAAGTAAATTGCATAAAGATAAAGGTAAATTGAAGTAAAGGGCTAAAGAGATTGCAATGTATATTAAAGAATAAACCATAAAGATGTGTCCAACAAGATGCCCAAGGTTGAGTAGATTAATTTTAGGATTATTAAGTTTGTTAAGTTAGAAGTGAATCCTAGACTAAGTGACAACCCAAGAACTCCCCCCGCTTGTACCAAAAGAGTTGCTGGGTGCTCAATAAGTGAGGCAAACAAGGCCACACCCTAGCTCCACAGGTCAACCCAAGAATAGAAGTACTCCACAGGAAGGACGCCAAGCACCGTGATATCGTCCCCGATCTAGCACCTCCCGTTTCTTCCTTAAATTCTCATTTTGATGGAAAAGTTGGGACAGTAAAATGTGACCTATTAAGCTAGTTGATTTTAGATCCTAGGAGACTAAGGCAAATTGAGTTAGTTTAGATTAAGTTAAGGTGATTTCAAAGTGTAGTGTTGTGCAAGATGTGCTTGCAAGATAAGTAAAGTACTTGAAAGATAATGCAAGGAAAGCAAAGTACTAAAATTAAATTGCAAGAGAACTTAAGTGTTTGCCACAAACCACAAGATCATACAAGGTTCCAAGAGATGAAAATAAAATACTTAAATATTTAAACCATTTAAGCAAATGCACTTGAATAAAAAATAATTTGCAAGAAAGTAAGGTACTTGGGAAGTAAAATGTAAAAGGAAAGTGTGTTTGAATGTAAATGTGCTTAAAATAAAGATGACTAGCAAATGTGAACAAGATGAACAAATTAGATCATAATGTCTCCATGGGCCTAAACTAGCACATTATTACTTCTTAGATTAGATTTAGATTATTATTAAGCATGTGAAAAACAACAACCATAAACTAATCTAGCCTTATGATTTTGGGGGTTGGCAAAGGCAAGCACACGCCAAGGTGTAGACAAACAATTGAAATTGAAAATACTTGAAATGAAACTAAACTAGTAACCTCAAAAAAGTGCACAAGATGGAGGACACATTCTTCCGGTTTTGTGCATAAGTGGGTTCAATAACTTGAAAAGAAAATCTTGAAAATAAATCTAGCCTCTCAACCTTGTCCTAATAACAAGTGCGACAAACAAATTAAAAGAAATTGCAGAAAATAAACTTGCTACCTAGCTTTACGGTTTTGGGGGTTGGCTGGGCCAAACACTCACCAAGGTGTAGGCAAAACAAATAAATACAATTGCAGAAAATTGAAACAAGAGAAATGCAAGCCCTTTTGGGACTCCCTTGGGCTTGCTTACAATGATTAGAAGGGATGAGAGAAGGGGGTATTATGTTACCCAACTATTGGAGGTTATTCTTGAGCTTTGTATGGCCCCAAAAGGCCTATTGGACACCTCCTAAGTCATCAACCTGCAAAAAATGAACAAGTAAAAGTTTGTTGGAAATGTTGCAAAAGTGACAACAAAGTGAAAGAAAATTTTTGTTTTTACACAAATTTTCTGAAGAAAATTTCAACAATATATACCAGTTTATATGACCTATTCTAAATGTCAAAATATCGAAAATTTTGAATAGAAGTAACAAAAAAAAATAGCAGCAAAGTAATGGAGGTGAAAATGGCTGGAAAATGGTGTTTTCTAGATTTGAAAACACCTTCGCAACACTAGAAAGTGACCTGCAAGATGTTAGCAAACTACAAACAAGGTAGAGATAAGAGAATATAAGTTAAACCTACAAAATCTTTGCAAGAAAACCATAAACTCTAAATAGATTAACAATAAGACTATTGATAACCAACCCAGAAAAAAAACTTTGTTTGGGATCTCTACTCTACTACATAGAAAGAAATACAACAATGGAACAAATCATCTCCCAAGCAATGGATGTACCAAGAAAACTTTTAACACACCATGTCCTCCAAAGCCTTTGTATTAATCAAGTAGGAGGTTGTTGCAAATACTTGCAACAAGCTCATTTCCAAAAGATGAGAGCAATAAATGGAAGAGAGCAAGATGAGAAAGATGGGAGAGTGAGGAGAAAATTGGGTAGAGTAACAGTAGCAATAGAGTTGGTGAGAAATTAGGGAGAGAGGGCCTTTATTTATACTTGGGAAGACAAAACTACCCCTCTTGGTTCTTTTCCAAGTGTCAAATCATGAGCTAGAGTGAGCATCTCAAGGAACGGGCACAACTCTAGGGTTAGGGTTTTGGATTGTGAGTGGGGGATGAGTTGTCACCCATTATCCATGCCTAAAGGGTGAGGTGGACGCACTAGGGAGGCGCACTATGGGAGAGAGGGACCCACACCCATTCATTCTTGATTTTCTAAGGTTTTCTCAAGGAGGGGGGCGCAACTTCCTTAGGGCGGATAACTTGAAGTGGTAGTGGCTAGGTAAGAGGGGGATGCGAGGGTGAGAGAAGGGTTAAGATACTCTAGTATAAGGTTTAGGAATCATCTCCCACCTTTTCTCTAACCATTTAGCTCAAAATTACAAAATTTGACATTTTGACTATGTCAAGACTAGCAATTAAATTGTTGTTTTGGACTGACTAAGACTCTTCATGGAAAAACACCTAACAAAACTTGTCCAATTGAATTGAAACTTGGTACAAGGATGTAGGGGGTCTCATTCCATTTTGTTTGAGCACAAATACCCCTATCAAAATCCCAAGGAGCTAGTTTTTATAATTTTAATAAAAAATTAATTAAAATTACCCATACTTAGGCAATTTTAATTAAAAAAAAACTATCTAGACTCGACGAAATTCCGCAAAACTTTAGAAGATGTCTTACATGGTCATTTACAATATTCCTAGACACTAGATACCAGAGGGATAGACCATTAAAACGCCTTTCACCACTTTGGAGGAATTATTTGTGGGAGTGAAAAACTCAAGGGAAATTAATAAGGCTGGATAGGCCAAATTAATAACCTGAGGAAAAAAAAACTCAATGAAAATGACTCCTTTAAGGATGAAGTCCTAAGACAATTGATCTAACTATGATCCATGAAGACCCATTACATTATAATCCCACACAGGGGAGCGAAAATTCCATTACAAAAAGAAGTGTTGAAGGCCAAAATTGTTTTGTAGAACCAGTAAGTCTTTGACTTGGTAGCACCCGATGGTGCATATATTCATGGTACATGGAGTTGACCCCATAGTTGAATAGGTGGTCAAAAGTGCCAACAAGGGTAGAGGTAATAATTGAAAAAGGGGCCACAAAAGTACATGATTCTCCATTCACTTTGATGCTGATCCACAAGAATTGAATCAACTTTTCCAAGATGAGTTTTTTAATCTAGTTGGGCAAGAAATTTTGCAACCTAGACCTAAAAGGCCTCCTTTCCAACCGCACCATAATTTCTCTGGTATCCGTGTCCCCCCTCATGTCTCTATGCAGCCAGAGCCACCTTTCAATGATGGTTGGCAAGAGATTGTCCATCATCTTGTTGCTCATCATCATGGTTGACCTACAATATCATTGCCATTTCTCCCTCCTCCACTGCCATTCAACCCAAATTCCCACACTGATCGTGTTGCCTCTCCAATATAGTCCTCTCATGCAAGAAAGAGATTAAAAATTGCCATCCCCGAGCCAAAATTAGATAAAGTAAAAGGAGTGGTTAATCCATCCAAGTCTTTCAAAGAGTCCTCTAAATTAATGTCCTCTCATCTCCACCTCAAAGATAGTTGTTCCCATGTCATCAGTGAAATCCACCCCCAAGGTTCCAATCAGTTGAAGGTTATTGCACACGACAAATCAGAAAAATGATCAAAAGAAGGCAGCGGTGAAAAGAGGAAAAATGCCTCTCACAACAAATATGGGTTTTAATGCTTTTTAATGCTATTTTCTTTTGAGGACATATTTTATTGGTACGATGAAAGAATGTTTTGGACACCATGGATATGATTCTATTTTTGGCTATAGTCATATTTTATTTTGATACTAAAATATTTGACTATTTATATGAGAATGGGAGTTACAAGGCAAATATTTGAGTTAATTTTTGGGGTGTTATATTTCATATTTTGATGATCACTAAAGAAATGAAAATTGGAGTGACAAGGAGTTCCACCTATTTATTTATTATTTAAATAGACCCTTATTTATGTATTATTATTTTTTTGTCTCAACTAATTAGTTAAGCTAATTAATCTTAACAAAAGAAAGGTAGTTGAACTACCATAACTTATTGGGAAATAATAAAATCTCAATCAAAAGAAGAGACAAAGGGGAGAGAGAACAAAAGGGGAAATTCTGATATATGGTCTACTCTATACTTGTGAGATAATTATTTTCTTCATTCATTATGAGTTTACTAGAAAGCTAAACCATCTTGATGACTGTTATCGCA
>ML825112.1:0-11326 GCA_009831015.1 Picea engelmannii | reverse complement strand
GACCCTCGCCGACACTTTCCCCGACACGACATATACAACATTGGTTCAAAGTGAACAAACTATGAAAACTCACAACATCATAACATCCCAACTAAATACTAATAAACACTCATGCAGAAAAAGAAAATAAATGAATGATATAAGGAGGAACCGGGGAGTATATATGTGTTTTTTTCATAGCAAACAAGCTTGAGAAGACAAGATAATTCTCACACTAAACTGAATATTTTGTATTGCATAAGATTACAGATTTACAGTGGGAAATCTGTTTCAAAATAGGACATAAAGATTATCTTCTAGCCAAAAATAGCTCACTGTAGAACAGACAAATCTTATCTTTAATCTGTCTCAGCCTATCTTATCTTATCTCTACTATTTTTATAAAGTAGGTGCCCAACTAAAATGGGCATTACATCTTTTACACACCCTCTTAACAATCATTTAATTTTCTTTTACATCACCCACCTCCCTAAATTTCTAAAACTTGTTCAAAGCTTTTGTATGTCAGCAAGAACTTTCTTGTTGCACCGAAAGATGCTTTCTACAGCCCAGTATGAGGGAGATGTGTAATTCCTTCTAAGCTCACATGGAGTTGACACGTGACATTCATGAAAAAATATTAATAACAATTTTTTTTTCAATGTCAGCCATAAATAAAATACAATTAATTAAAATATTTCAATATCAACTTTATATATATATATATATATATATATATATATATATATATATAAAGCAATAAAGGAATTGAAAGTAAAAAAAAAATTTTATGGTTAAAACATTTCAATGGTGAGCTGCTTAGTATGAGGGAGATGTGTTATTCCTTCTTTGCTCAACATGGAGTCGACACGTGGCATATATATATATATATATATATATATATATATATATATATATATATATATACAGAACCACTGTAGATCCATCTTAACTCTGGATGTATCATATGTCGAGAGGGATCAAGTCCCTTGAGGTGAATTTTTTTTTTTATATTGAAAGAACTCGAGGAAATGTTTGCATCCTTGAGGGATTTGATCCCTCTCAGTGCATGATAGTTCCAAAGTTAAGATGGATTTACACTAGTTTGATATATGCTTCCTAATGAAGTGGTCCTTTATCTCAATGTGTTTGATCCTTGCATGAAACAATAGATTCTTTGTGAGCTAAATCATATTCTGATTGTCACAATAGAAGCGTGTGGGCCAACTTTGGTGAAGGTTCTTGTCACTAAGAGCCTCCTTGGCCATATCACTTCAAATGTTGTAGTAACTACTTTGTATATTTCCTCTTCTAAATCACCATTTAGAAAGACACTTTTGACATCTACATGATGAATGGCCAATTTTGTTTGCTCCCCCCCCAACCTTCCGTGCAAAACCTTTTGCAAATGACCTTGAATTTTGCTTGTCAACTGAACTGTTTACTTTGTACTTCATCCTATAGAGTGTAGACTCACTTGTAGCCATTAATTTTTATTTCCAATAAAACACAAAAAAACTTTCCAAAAAGAAAATTGTAACACCCTTGTTTCCCCTAGTCTGTAAATATAAGTATTATTATGACCAAACTGTGAACAGGTTTGTTATATGACCATTGAAAGACAATGGACCTTTTGATCTATTTTGTAATGTGCATATTGATTATTAATGCAATAGAGAAATGTTGAACTACTACTAAAGGGATGGCCTTCACAAGTTACGATGTCATGAGAGGAATGGTGCAAGAGGGAGGCAATTACTGGTTGAAGTGACCCTGCCAGGCAGTACCATGTCAAATTAAAAACAATGCAGACCCTGAACTGTCCTTTTCCTAGGAAACTTGATTACCAGTCAAACTAGTAGCTGGGTAGTCTCCTCAAGAATTAAGGAAGGATGGACAGAGTACCATTAGGAAGCTTCTAACACAACCCACGAGGTCTCTGGGAAGACTATACGAAAAGAGGAGGACAAACAGAAGGGGGGCGGACAATTGGGAAAAGAGACCTGCATGCTGGAAGTAGAGAGAACTCTCTGGTTCAGAGAAAAGAGAATATACAAAGGCAATAGAAGCTCCCAGAAAAAACCTTGCAGAATACCAAAAATCCTCTCGTAGCATCATACCTTGGCTTAGGGGTGGCTAATCGTAGCAATGCAAGCACAACTTTGCCTATAGTTGGGTGGAGAGTGACACACCCTTTAGTACTAGCCAACATATCTCAAATTTTGTAGATAGGTAACTGTAATGTTCCTGACTTGGCTAGTCTAGGAAACGTTGTCAATGTGTGTGTAGGATCAAAGGTTTACATCATATAAATGATCATACAAATAATAAACGCGACAAAGGACTGCAAAGTTTGTATTATGATATCTCTGTGGATTACAAAATGGCCGAAAGCGGCTGAATAACTGACAATACTCGACTAGATCAACATACAAAGGATCTTAGTCGGAATATAAATAAGCAACTGCGACTGAATAAAATAACAACACTTGGCTAGATCAAAAGACAAAAGGATCTTAGTCGGAATACCAATAAGCAACTAAAAGATAATACCCGGAATATGGGAGCACTGCGGAATCAATGAAGAATGATGGAATACCTGGATGATCTTCCCGGTGACTAGGGTGTGTCTTTCAACACCGAAATCAGCCAACTGGTGTCTTCCTCCTGGAATACACTGAACTATCTCTCCTGAGATTCGTCTCTTCTCCTCAATGACAAGTCATAATCTGCATAAAATGAATTGGATCGCTGACCCTTCCTTTATAGCTTTCCAAAACCCTAAATCATGCTGAAACCCTAAATCACTGCTGAAACCCTAATTCACTGTTGACTTCTATTTTTAGCTCATAATGACTTAAAAGCRCTGTTAACCCTTGTTAGCTCAATGTCACTTTCCGAATATAACACTTGTGACTAGAGTGACCTYTAGTAACCCTGTTTACCCCTCTTTGGCCCTGGCTGTAGTCTAACAGGGTGGTTTAGACCATTAAGCCTCCTTTTCTGGAGCTCCTATTTGGAAAGGGACATTACAGTAACTCGTCTATTTCTGTGCATTGATTAAAATGTGTGTATAGTTGAATGATCAACATGATGCTTTTGGATATGAATATTCGATCTGTGAGCTTTGTTATCCCCATTTTGTGGGATAACTAAGGAGATTGTCTCGAGGCCCTCACGTTGCAAATATGGAGTGCCGAGAGACTACATGACTAGTAGTATCCTTTTTCATAGATGCAGACCCTTCTCACCACCACAGAGGTCGTAGATTTTCAGATGGCATCCACCACACCAGCTGGCTTCCAAGAGGCAATGGGCCTTGCTCTATGAGGTACAAATCAGGTATTATGGTAAGTGTCATTTCAATATTTGAGGCATTTGAGTATGTTGTATCTTAGACTGATTTAGATTTCATGACATATGCTTGGACATTATGCCGTTTGCCCTGTTTCACCTTGGTGGTTGACATTGTGCCCTAGTAAGTGGTCTTCCTTGGGAATGGGTTTGCCACTAGGAACTCCCTTGAAGAGCCATCGCACCATTCCTGACCATACTTACCACTTTCCATCACCATTTCCCCCCATTTCCTTATCTCTTGGGATTTTAGGGTGTATTGACCCAAGAAGGGGTTGTCCCTCATTCTATGGGAAGAAGGGGTTGAAGGCCCAGAGGGATTGTTGTTGGGTAAAAGATAAAATCCTATGTATAAACCTTTCAGATGCTTCGCCCAGGGATCCCCCAAGAAAGCAATGAAACGCTTATCTGTAAAAAAAGGGGGACCCATAAGAATAATGATTAAGAATGCTTAAAAGATTAGTTGGAGGATAGGAGGTCCCATCACGAGCCGACCTATCATGATCATGGATATTTAGTGGTATGACATTACCATCATCTAGTCACCAAGCTAGGGTAATGGATCTTAGTTGCATGGCTAAGAGAAAGGGGGTCTCATCACGAGCTGGCCTTCTCATTTCCACTAGGTGTCTGTGAGCGACACTGTCATTATCTGGACACCACACCAGGACAGTGGCCTTTAACTTGTCCCTAAATTTTGAAAGAAACAAAGAATGGCAAAATCATGGGCTTGGAAAAAGTGCATTGCAAACGAAGGTGTCACACACCCTCTACAAAGGCACCCATGAATGAGACACTACAACCCCTTGTATGTCATGAACGCCATGCCCATTGAGTCTTAATCCTTAACTGCTTCATCCACTTTACATGGCTTAGAGAGGGATCTCTTGGAAACACTCCTTAACCTAGGGAAAGATCTACCCAATAGGACACTTCGTCAACCCTCCCATACCCAAGCTTGGCAAGTCGCATAATGTCTTTGAGCACTTAATTGTTTGATAGGGTAATCTTTGATGCACATGCATAGGTGGCCCATTTATTGACTTGATTTACTTATCATGATATTTTGACTTGAGATTCTTGGAGGGCGTGCTTATTTGTCTTTGCAGGACCTAGTTGGTGGACAATTTTGGAGGAAAAAGCCTAGATTGGGCTTCCATGGGGCTTGAAGACCACATATTGGATGTCAAGGGCTCGCATGCCGGATGAGAAAGATGAAACTTCGAAGGCCTAGAAGACATGGTGGACGACCTAACCTAGCCCTCACATGCCAAACATTTTTCCTAGGAGAGAAAAAATGTCACCCTTAGAGGCATGGCATCATCTAGGGGGGCTCGGGTTTGGTGGTGAGGTTGATATGTGTTGGCACAAGGGCGTTTTGAGGAGGTTGAGGCTTTGACCATGAAGAAAGTGATTTGGATGCTTGACATATGGCTTTGGGAAGCCTACCTACACTCCTCCAACACCAACGACTTGCTCCTAGTGTCAAAACGTCCCCTAAAGGGGTGACGTCACTTAGAATTAGGGTTTTTTTTTGTGTAAAAATAAATTTTAAGTGAATTGTTTAATATTTATTTGTAAAAGGGGTAAGATTAGGGTTGTTGACCCCTAGTGTTGTGGTTTACCGTAATATTATGTGGACAAACTAGGTAATGTCCCTTTCCAAATAGGGGCTCCAGAGAGGAGGCTTAATGGTCTAAACAACCCCGTTAAACTATAGCAAGGGCCATACAGGGGTAAATAGGGTTACTAGAGGTCACTTCAGCCAAGGGTGTTATAATTCGAAAGTGACATTGAGCTAAAAGTGACTAAAAGTGCTTTTAAGTTAAAGTGAGCTAAAAATAGAACAGATAAGATAAAAATAGGTCAACAACAAATTAGGGTTTCAGAAAGCTATAAAGAAAGGGTAAAGCAATCTAATTCAGGATTATGCAGAATTTAACTTGTCAGTTGAGGAGAGTGCTTGTGGATTCTAGGAGGAAGACACCCAGAGGTTGATTTCGGTGTTGAGAGACACACCTTGGTCACCGGGAAGATCATCCAGATCTTCCATCATACTTCAGCAGCAGTTATCCAGTTGCAGCAGTGAGGGTGCACTTGTCTAGAGAGAGGGCGCAACTTCTGAGCATCAGCGAGTCGACTTGTCCCAGCGAGGGAGAATCCAGGGATTCCCCTCTGACCCAGTTGAGAGAAGGGAAGGACGCTTCTATTGCCTGATTTCTTGTCAGATTCCAATGGAGAAATCATCTTGGGCACATTTCTCAGCCATTGAGGGTGCGACAGTTGGAGAGGACACATTTGGGATTCCCGAGTGATCATCAGATCAGATCCAGGGAAATCCTTCCAACCCATTTCATAGGAGCCTAGGGCGCTCATTTTGAGACCCTTATCAGCCGATTCCGACGGGGAATCACTAGGGCGCAATTTCCAGCCGTAGAGGGGGTGCATTTCCCCAGGGGGATCCATTCGGGGTCTAGACATATCAGTAGAGGGTCGATTGTCAGCCTGTCAGTCACTAGGATTGAGTGAGAGGGTAGGGTGCACTAATTGAGACAGTTTCTAGGCAGATCTGAGAAGTTTAGTCACCAAGGTGAACTTTCCAGTCTTGTAGCAGTTGTCGTATGAGTTGTCGTAGCTTGCAACAGATCTTACAACTCATCCATTGATCCCGCAACATTCTTCTAGTACTGGGTATTATTGTTTTAGTTTGCTTATTGTATTCCGGCTAAGATCCTTTTGTCACTCATCTAGTCGAGAGATTTATTTTATTCAGCCGCATACAACATTGTAAACCGCAAAAATATCATAATATATGGTTTACAGTCTTTTGTCTCATTTACTATCTGTAATATGTATGCTCATTTATATGATGTAAACAATTAATTATCTACACACATGCGAAAAACACCAAGCATGTAGAAACCCACAGCTTAAATGCATCCCGAAACCCCCAGTGTATCAGGTCAGACAACAAACATATCGGATTAGTAGCATCTCCTAGACTAGCCGGATCTGGGATATTACAGTGGTATTAGAGATTTAGTCATGCCAGTCTGTGACTAAAGGGGATGAGTTCAGCCGGTGAACCAGAGGGCCGTGAGCACGTAGGTGATGAGTACGTCACTTACAATAGACACAGGGAGAGGAGACCTAGACCAAATTTTCCCCCTTTTCCTCCCAGTTCAGAGGAAGAGGAAGAGGCACACAGGGAAGCAGAGAGAAAGGAAGAGCATGAGGCAGAGCGTGAGGCAGAGAGGATGTTGGGAGACATATATGAGAGACCAGAGGGCAGTGGCAAGGCCCCCATGGAACCAAAGGAAACCTTCATGCATGTACTCAACAATCTGGTAGTTAGTCAACAGGCCATGACTCAGTCCTTGGCGTAGATGGTTGATAAATTGGCTATAGTGGGCACCCCGGGCATACAAGCCCCACATGCAACGCAGGGGAACTCAGGGGCAAGCAGTAGACCCCGGTGACCTACTCGCACATACACCTCTTCGAGTAGGATTCCCAGGCCATTGTTCCCCAGTTTCTAGAGGGCACCCCCAACAACAACACAACAACCGATAGCACAGGGTTGCCCACTCAGGTAGAGGACATTGCAAAGTACAGGAGGGAGTATGCAGCATTGGGCCGTGACCGAGTAGTGTGGACTCAGACTCAGGAACCACCCCAGAGAGCCTCAGAGAGGAGTGTTGACCGCCTATTCAACTAGGGGGTCAATTCCATGTGCCATGAAGATATGCATCAACAGATGCTAATATGTCGAAGACAGTTTGGTTCTACTGGACAATTTTTGCCTCCAACACTTATTTTTGTAAACCGAATTTCCGCACCCTTGCGTGGGTTAATAATGTAATAGGTATGCATGGGTCATAGTTAGGTCAGTTACCTTGGGATTTCTTCATTAGGAGATTTCCTTTCATCCTCAGGTTATTAATTGGGCTTTTCAGCCTTATTAATTTCCCTTGAGTTTTTCCCTCCCACCAGCAATAATTCCTCCAAAGTGGTGAAAGGCGTTCTAATGGGGTTATCTTCTGGTAGCTATTGTTTAGGAATGATGTAAATGACCATGTATGACATCTTAGAAAGTTTTGCGGAATTCCGTCGAGTCTAGATAGATTTTTTTTAATTAATTAAATTAATTAAATTTTCCTAAGGTTGAAGGTTTAATTATTTAATTAATTAATTAGCAAATATTGTAAAAACTAGGTCCTTGGGTTTTTTATAGGGGTATTTGTGCTCAAAAGAAATGGAAAGACATCCCCTACACCCTTGGATCAAGTTTCAGCTCATTCGGACAACTTTAACTAGGTGTTTGTCCACCAGGAGTCTCATTCAGTCAAAACAACAATTTTAATTTCTAAGTCATGACATAGGAAAAATGTCATTTTTGTAATTTTGAGCAAATGGGGTAAAGTAAAGATGGATAAAGGTGAAAGAGATTTTTCCTAACCTTTCCTAACCTTTTCCAACCCTCACATCACCCCCTCACTTAGCCATTAAGCAAAAACGTCACTTTTCCTAGAGTGGTGTGCCTCCCTTCTAGAAAGTCTCCAAAAAATGAAAAAATAATAATTTTTTTTATGGGAGACTTATTTTATCCCTTGGTGTGTCTCCCTAGACCTTACAACTCATCATTTAACTTATCAAAGCCTTTCCAACTCACTCCAACTCATTTCCACTTCATCCATCCATGCCAAAACCCTAACTTACCAAAACCCTAAAAGTGACTTTTCTTTGATGTGTGACACTTGTAACTCATCCAAGAGAGGTAGATTTGTCTTCCCAAGTATAAATAGAACCCTCTCTCACTCATTAGACACCATATCTTGAGCCAATGTTATGCTATTGGATTTCCATCTCTTCTCTCTCTCTCTCTCTTGCTCATCTTGCATCCACCCACATTGCTCTTGAGACTGTTGGAGCAATTTATTGTTGCAAGACTCTCCTTTTTGGATTAAAGAAGCTTTGGAGGATATTGAAGAAACAAAGAGTATTCTTGTTCCTTCTTGCACATGAGGTGATGTTGTGACTTTGGTATCTTGTGTGGTATTGAGTAGATCTCTTGGGTAAAGTATTTTACTGGGGTAGGTTAAACAAATAGTATTATTGTTGATCTATATATGTTGGGTGGCTAGTAGTTTAAAGTGTTTTACATTGTTATCTCATTCAACCATATTATCTACTCTTGTACCTCATGTTTTGCTTGAAGTTTTGCAGGTTTGCCTCTAGGGTTTGTTGGGATAGCCTCAAGGAGAAGTCTACCCTCAATACCTTCTTTGCTGATCTAAATTTCTGTTCATATTCTTCCATTTTTCCAGCTTGTTAGCCATCATAGATAGGTCAAAAATTTCAAATTTTCACTCTAAATTTTTATGTGAAAAATTTCTGCCCTAAAACATAAATTTTTCCTCACTTTTCTTGTTGTGTGCAGCATTTCCAGCAAGCAATAGCTTGCTGGTTTTTGCAGGTTCTCATCAGGTCAAGGGGTTTTGATGCCCACTTTTGGTCACACAACACTCCCAAAGGTCCCTCCTTTGGTTTGGTAAAAAATCTCACCCTTCTCCTTCATTTTTCTAGCATTTTTGACAAGTTCTTTGAGGCTTTTTTGTTCTTGTGTATAATTTCATTAGTTGTAAATAATTCTTTGTGCCTACACCTTGGGTGAGACATCCCCAAAATCGTAAGGCTAGGGCATAGTTGTATTTTCAAGTAATTTTTTTTTTCTTTTGCCCTACTTGTCACTAGGGCAAGGACATGTGGCTAGTTGTGCTAATCATAATTAGTTTTCTTCTCTTTCTCAACTCTCTTTGGCACAATAAAGGTAGGCTTGCCTCCACCTTGTGCCATTGTAAGTGGTTTTGTCCCTTTGCCTTTCATTTCAAGTTAGCTAGGTTAGTTATGTGTTGATGGTTTACTTATGCTTAAATGTTTAAAATATTCTAGAGGTAGATCTCAAACACATATTAAGTTTTAGCTTAAGCCTTTAGGGCATAATCTCATTTACATGCTTTAGATTTCTTCAAGTAATCTCATTTACATGCTTTAGATTTCTTCAAGTAATCTCATTTACATGCTTTAGTTTCATTACACATGCTCTAATCCAAAATACACATGGTTTAAGGCAATGCTAATGGTTTAAAAAGTAATCCTCTTAACTTGCAATCAACTCATCTTTAAGGCCATTTGCCATCATCCAATTGTGAACTGTATGTGGGGCATGTATGTGGTGTAGGGACACACTTTCATTTTCAACAAACTCTTTTCATCTCTTAGCACGTTATCTTAATGCAATAACATTCTTGGTTAAGTGGTGATAAGCTAAAGCACATTTGGTTCTTTTCTTTGGCAAGTTGTTCTTGCCTTTCATAGCATTCATTTATCTCAAGTTTCTTCTTGTTTCAATGCTATAATTTCATGGTTTAAGAACACTTTCATAGCTGATTGAAGTTTCGGTTTTGGGCCTAATTGACTATTTTTGGGCAAGTAAAAGTCATTAAAACACTCTCAAACACACCTAAAAAGTTAGTCCTAAGGTATAATAACATATTAGACTTAATAGGACACCTAAATTCACCATCTTCGCCATCTAAAACGGGGCTTGAGGAAGGCAACGGAAGGTGCTAGGCCGGGGACGGTCTCACGACGCGCGACGTCTTTTCCGGGAGTACTCAGGTTTATAGGGTTGACCTGTGAAGCTAGGGTAGGCCTCATTGCCTCACTTCTTGAGCATCCAACAACCATTTGGTAATTGGGGGAGGAGGATTTTGGTTCAACACTTAGTTAGGGGGGGAATTAAAATCTTTAAGCAACCCTTAACCACTTAGTGTTTTAGGCAATCACTTTCTTAGGTATATCTTATGGTTGTTTAAAACATTGCTTGCAAACACATAATCTCTTTCATTTCTACATGCAAGTAACATTTCTTTGTTTTGTGGGATAATTAACTAAGTGTCACTTTGAGTTTTGTTGAGCATTTGTTCTTTCAAGTATTTCTTTTAATTTAGTAAGTGCTCTTTATGGTGTGATCCCTCAAGAGATAGTGCATCCCATTTGGAGGCATCATCTTGTTGGACCTTGAGTGTTGTGGTTGCCATTGAAAAGCAGTCCAATAGAGTATGTGTTATTGGGGCATGCTTGGCTTTATGTGGATGATCTTTATGTTTTGAATATCTTCAAGTACTTACACATTAAAACATTTGTTATTTTTGTATCTTGTATATCTTGTATCTCTTGTTCATAATTGTTGTACTATCATTTCATTCTTTATTGTAATCTTGTATCTTGTTGTACCTTTGTAAGTAACTTGTAAATCTTTGTAATCAAACACCCTTGAACATTAGTTGACCCCTTTGCCCAACCTTAGGCACTAGTCTTAGTTGACTTAGGGAAAGGCTTGCTTGACATAAGAAACCTTGCATCTTGCATTTGTTGCCTTGTATCATAGGTTAGACTTTTCCCAAACCCTCTAACAAATTAAAATCAACTCCTAGAACTTCAAGTTTAATCTCATCTAGAAACTAGGGTCTACCCCCCTTGACTTCCCTAGGAGTAAGCCTAGACGAAAGAGGTTCAAGCCAAAGTGACAGCGTGGGCTTTGAACCTAGGCATTGTGCCTCCAAGGACACATTAAGTGAGCAGGACTTAGCTCACATTTGCAAGTGTGTATAAGGATGACAACAAGGAGGACAACAAGGAGGACAACAACAACAACTGGGGCATAACCTGGATTTCATCCGAAAAGTTGGTAAACTCACCATACCTTCTTTTGACTGATCGTCCAAATGCATCGCCAGAGATTGGGTGCAAAAGCTAGACACGTACTACAAGATCAACCAAACGACCGAGACATAGGCCATCCGTTTCGCTACCCTACACTTGGAGGGTGAAGCACACGAGTGGTGGCATCATGGATTGGTGACATTGGGTCACAATCACATCACCTCCTACAGGGAGTTTGGAGAGAGACTCATGGACAGGTTTGATA
>ML825111.1:97361-108909 GCA_009831015.1 Picea engelmannii | reverse complement strand
GCGTGTCGAGTAAATAATGTTTGATTTTTTGTAGGGCATAGACCATCGCCCGTCCTTCACGCTTTGTGGTCGTATAATTCTTCTCTGAGTTTGATAACTTTCTACTGGAAAAATACATTGGGTGATCAATGTGATTTTTTACAGGTTGTGTGAGCATCACATCAAGTGCAATTGAGGATGCATCTACATGAATGTGAAATATCTTATTCCAATCTGGAAATATTAGTATCTGTGATGTTACTAATTTCTCTTTTAGCATGTCTAATGCATCTTGGCATTCTATGTTCCATATATACTTTGTGTCCTTGCACAATAACTTTTCCAATGGCGCAACAACCTTTGTATAACTCTGTATGAACCTTTTATAGTACCATGTGTATCCCAAATTTGCACGCAATTCCCTGACGAAAGTGGGTGCCAACATATCCAGTATTGCTTCAATCTTTGCTTGATGAGAAATATTTTGCATATGACATGTCTGAGTAATGTCCGGAATGGTGCACAAAAGATGCACTTTTTCAAGTTCAATGATATCTATAATTGTCTGCATCTATCCAACATCAATCACAGTGCTTTCATGTGTTCCTTGACGGACCTTGAGTAGGTTGAAGACTGCCCAATCATCCAAGTAGACCTCTAGAAACTTATGCATGAATTCCTTAAAAGTTGCGACCACAATTCTAGAAAACATCGCCGGTGCATTCTTCAAGCCAAAGGGCATTATTGTGTATGCAAATGAGCCCCGTTATGTCACATATGTTTTCTAATCTTGGTCTTCTTCCACAATTCTCACCTAGTGATATCTCAAGAAACCATCTATGAATAAGTAGGCCTCACGGCCACCCACATTTTCCAATACCTCATCGTAAATGGGGTTGGAAAGGGGTTATGTACACAAGATGCATTCAAGATGTGTAGGTCTACACAAATATTGAGGTCACCTGTTTTCATTGGTTGTACTACCATCAAGATAATCTAGTCAGATTCCTCCATAGGGACAATGATCCCCACATCTAGCATTCTATCCAACTCTCTGCACACTTTTTCCTTTTACTTTGGGTTGAGTCGATATGGTTGTTTTTTGACCGGTTTGGAATCCAGCTTGAACTAAATCTTCATTTCTCCGAGGGATCCGACAATCCCCTTAATTTCTGAATAAATCCTTGGAAACAAGTCTTCATATTATTTCAATAGGTCTACCACTTGTGTCACTTTCTCTTGATCTTAATAATCTCCAATTATTGACATTTTAGGTGTTTCTTCCGTGTTGATATTATGTTTCTTTGTTTTTAATAGTCATGCATAGTCCTACATAGTGATAGGAGATACCTTCCCTTGAACCTCATGCTCGCCCTTGGTTTTGTTGATTTGTATTCCCTGGGGCTCTCCCTCTCACACTTCATTACTATCAACCTTCCAACAATATACTACTTGTTTTAATTTTTCCATAAGCTTGTGGTATGCATAGACAACTTTCGACATGGTGTCCTTGGGTTTCCTATGGAAGATGAAATCCTCGATTCTGAATAAGACTTCTCTGTATGCAAGGACTTCAGACGTGAACTTAAAGGTTGCACATAATTGATTTCTTACTTTTTTCCAGTCTCATGTTTTCCTTCTCATCTCCTCCTGAATGTACCAACTTCTAGGTACCGTATCCATAGTATGGACAAACCTAAGGACCCATTGTGTGTTAGGAATGTTCTTGGCCGTCCAATGCCTTTGAAAATAATGTATATGTTCCTGAGGATCTTCGGTGCCCTTGTACCAGTTCATCAATTCAAAATCTATCAGGGGTTGTATTCTCACTTTGATATGCTCCACCACCTGTGCCCATTCCTATAGCTTTGTGTGGTGTGTTGCCCACCAAGGTGCAGGAGTTCCTTTAACCACTGCATCCATAGCTTGAATTTTTTGGGTCATAGGAACCAATCCCTCCATCTATAACAAAAATGTATCTACTAGAATTTTTTTTGTCAAATATTGGTAGGTCGCACAACTCTGGTCCAATCTAGCACACTACTTTAGTGAGTCGTACGGATTTCTGGGTCGATACCTCATACAATTTTTTGCCATCTATCCATAACATCTTCTGAATTTGTTTCATAGGAGTGAACATTTCTCTAGATCAATTCACAATTGGTTGTTGGATTCACATAATCTTCTTTATACCCTGTGATGTTGTATATGTTCTCTGTGATTGAACTCTGTGCATCTTCATCCACAGGCTCATTATATATGTCTCCCTCATTTGGATAAAATGATGCAATAATTCACAAGGTGTCTATCTCAATGACATCTACCGTTGCTTCATGTTTAGCACTGCATTGTTATCAAATGCCCAATCAATACCAAGTAAAGCTAGATAGGGGTCTGAATCATCCATGATCTCAATAACCTCAAAGTCTACTTTGGTCTTTACCCTGTCAATGTTCACTTCTACTTGTTCCAGCTGCCAATAGGGTAGATTTTGTATTGGTTGGAAAGCCTTAGCTGAATTCAAGACCACACTAATTTTGGTTTACCCATCAACAAGATTGCTTTGAAAAAAAGTTCACATCGAATCCTAGGTCCAACATGACACCGTCCATCTCATAGCTTCTGAGTTGAGTTGTCATCTTGAATTCCCTTCCTGTGCACTTCTGGTCGCTCACCTGGTAGAAGTTCCATTCTGGTAGTTGGGTGGAAATAAGTATAGTTTTCCCTCTTCCCCCATATATCCCGTTAACATGTGGGTCAGTTTCTTTGTAGCCTTTGGATTACTTAACAACTTACGAAAATAACAAAAGAAATCACTTGGTTTTCTGATTCATCTTAGTGGTAAGTGTTGGGCTACATTTTTTCTTGCACAATGTGTCACATTTCTTCACGCGCACATTCGTCTTCCATGGCCTTGTGCTCTGCCCATTGTAACTCTTCACGTCTGTGGGCTTCATACAACGATTTCCACGTTGCACGATGCATTACTTCATGCACGTGGGTTTCCTCCAGTGACTTGTGTGTGCTTGTTGTAACTCTTTGCACACACAAGCTTCCTCCAATGACCTCTGTGTTGCATGTTGTAACTCTTCGTGTGCACATGTTTTCTCCAACGACCTCTGTGTTTCACGTTGTAACTCTTCACATGCTATATCATATTCTAGAGCCCTTTGTGCATTGCGCATGAATTGCTTCTGTTACGCGACGTCAAAATTGGGAGGTGCTTGCACTACTTTTTCGATCTTTCCTTCTACATTGTGGCATGAACATTCTCCTCATTCTAGGTCCATTCTCGTCCATATGCCTCCTTGGGTGATTATTCACACAATGACTTCTGAACTTTGCGTGGCTTTGTAGTCACCATATTACAGTGTCCCTTCTTCTCTTTCCATTTTTCCAACAGGTCTGGGAAATATTCCATGACATGATTTGCACTATGGCAATATCCGCAGAGTGCGCACAGTTTGGTATAGAAGTGCAACAAGTGGTCTACTTTTCCACAGTTAAAGTAGGTAGGTGGCCTTCCTCCACCACCCCTATATTCTCTTCCTCTTCCTCGTCCATATCCTCCTCTTTGGCCTCCTTGGTCTCCACCCTTCTATTCTTCCTCGACCTGAAAAGTGTCTGCATTGTGCTCTTGCATTAGCTGCAGTGACTGACAGTTGTTCGCGTCATGGCCCATGGATTTGCAAAAATCACAAAATGGAGTATGTGTAGTCTTATGATACTTCTGTAGTGTTGGGAAATGGGGATGTATATGGCCCCATTTCTTGTAAATCTCACACCATTCGGTCCGTGGTCCCGTCGAGAACACATTCGATGCACCCATTGCTATGTAATTTACTAGCACGGGGCACTCATTTCTATGGTGACCTTCAGTGCAACACACGGTGCACCAGACATTATCGTGCACTACCTTGGCCTTATCCATATCTTGTAATTGCATGGTGAGGTTTGCAAGATGGGATTGTACTTGCACCAACCTTGTCGAAGTCTCATCACCTCCTCGTGTGGATTCTAGGTGCATTGCAATTTCCATAGCCTCTGCTTGGGTCGTCACCTTATGTTGGGTGAGGGGAACTCAAATATGAGGTAGGATTCCTGTAATAAACCATTCTCTGTGTTGGACGTCAGCCTATCCAACAAAATATTGAACCGCTGGTCATAATCCCACATGGTTTTGCCAACTAATTACTTGATCTCTTTGACTTATGATGCACTATGATTCTGAATTAGGTTTGTAAAATTCCCTAAGTAGATATCTATTTATGTCTAGTAAGGAGTTGGCTTGTCCCATCGGTGCAATAGCCTTGTAATTCATGTACCATGTCATAGATATATATCTGAAGGTGTTCTCCAACTGCATAATTTTGGATGCTTCATCTGCGATTCCTTCACAAACCATATAGCTTCACATATGAACTAATGATTCTCCGCATCGTCTCTTCCCATCCCATGAAACGTGGGAAGCCTTAGAGTTGAACCTTGTTTCTCCATACTTGATATAGAACCTTTTCATCATGATTGGATGATGCTTGGTGTTGATGTTGATGCTCCTCTTTGTGAAGTATTGCTGACTTCAAATTCTTCTTCTCTCATATCTTCTCCTTCTTTCTTCTTCTCTTTCGTATTTTACTCTTATCTCTGCACTTTCTTCATTTCCTTCTTCTTGGTGACAAATGCGCAAGGGGGGTGGTTCAGAACCATAGATAATTTTAGGGGCAAAATTTTGCTCATGGGAGAAATTTTAGGGTTTAAATTTTTGAAGGGGTGAATTTCCATTAAACTAATGTTTAAAAAAATTAGAATGTGTAGCCCATATATTAAAATAAAAAATATATATGGAAGATAATTCGTCCCTTTAAAATAGTAAGAAAATAAGTGGAAAGAGGGGTCTCCCTCTTGATTTCATGAACAAATTTCCAATTTGCTCGGATTTTTCAGAATCACGATTTGTTTTAGTGCATCACCCATATTTCCTAAACCAGGGGGTTTTGGGAATTATTTCACCTGCATCTCTCCAAATCAGGACTTTATGGAAACCATTTCTCCTGCATCTCCTCGATCAAAGGATTTATGGCACCGATTTCATCCACATACTTATCAAAGCATTGATTTCATCCAAAGATTTTCTCAAGTGAACCATTTCACCCAATGCCCATTTCCCATCAATTTTGGGTTTCAGAAATGTGAATGGGATTGTTAACATGACAACTTTGGCTCATTCACTTTGGTGATAAGCATGTCTAATAACACATCCTCATTGTCTAAGGTTGAGATCGTGAGTCTATGGCCTTATGCCTTTTCTCCATTATTTCCTTGGGTTCAGATGCAGAATGGAGACACAACTGTTGCAGAAGCAATTGCAGTAGCAAAAATTGCTACAAATTCAGCATAGTCGAATCTAAACCAAAGAACATATTGTTCCAAGGTTTGAACCTGGGTCAATTTACATGGAAACAACATGTCTCAACCTTAGGACCATAGCTTGATGGACATCTTCAAGCTCTGGAATTGATTTTGTGCAAGTATATTCTATATTTGTATATTGTTCAACTTAGAACAGTCTCAAAAATTTCTTTTGTTGCATCGATATTTGAACAGGTATGTGGATATTCATGTTCTTCTTCTAAATCTAGAGACAAGGTTAATTTTTTCTCAGCATTTGTGCTTTCTTCTCTCTTTTTATTTTTTTCTATATTCCTTTCATTTTCCAAACCTTTAGCCTCTGTTGTTGCATTAATGAGGATAACATCTTCCTCAGTTCTCACATTATTATTATTCTAAAATTTAATCATGTTCTTGTTGTGAGTGCAGTTAGATGAAGAATGTTGTAATTCTTGTGAGGAAGTTCGTGAAGCATACTGCAAAAAAGGATGGGCGTTGACAAATATTGATTTGATTGATCAGGTAGATAGTTTACAAACTTTCTTTGTATTTTAGATTGTTTGAAATCGAATAGGTTTTGTTGCTGCAAAGATGATAGTGAAAAAACTTAGAAGGCTAGTGAATGATGTGATACTTCATCCACCTTGCTATTGCTTAGTTTCATTGGGAATACAATGCTTTCTTTTCTGACTATCCTAATGATTGATTATTTATTTTAATAGAAATGTGTCACTTTTGGATTCCTTACATCTTGAAAAATAGGTTCCAGACACTAGGACTCGACCTTTATTATCAATTTCTTCTTATATTTATCCTAATAATGAAATGTTACATACACTTATTACTTATTAGGCCAAAACACTTTTTTCACTTTTTCAACTTGAAAGTTTCTTTTCTTTGGAAAATGATCATGTATAATTAATTTTTCTAAACTGATGATATTTGCATCTTGCATTTTCCAAAATTATACATTTTCTCTCTAGTTTGTTTATTGGGAGTGCTTAGTTTACTCTTGATGATACCTAATATGTGAAGTTTCGATGTGTGCATGGAATGTCATAAGTAAATATTCATGATTGAAGATCATGTATCACATGAAATCACATAACAACTTTTCCAATTATAAAAACATGACCCCAAAGACTGGTCCTCCTCTACATGGAGGAGCCATGATTTGCAAGAAAGTCTTTGTATTTTGGATTAATACATGGATATAAATTTTATAGCAACAATAAATAATAAAATATCCATTTAAAGGAAGATGATCTCTTTGTTTTATCATGAAACATCATTCTATGTAAAGCAAATTCAATTTGTTGACTCTCATTCTGGAGTAAGTTGTCTACTAGAATGGGCCCAACTCTTTGGGAACTGAAGCAATTGATTTTGGAAACATTTATTGGTCATAGTAGGGCTTATTCTCTTTAGCTAGATACTTATTATAATTGATCTTCTATATTTTCTAAATGGATGTTCTGAGTTCTCCCTAGATGTTGTATACTATGGACCTAAATTAGTGTCAAGATAACTCTCAGAGTTTTGGATAAGGGGCTCCAGATTGTTAGCTCCCATTTTCTTAGTCACCACCACATGTCCCAAACCAATATTGGCAGTTTTCAAAGTTGGAGCTCTTAAAGGTACTTTACAATTTTGATTATATTACAAATATAAATTGTTTAATACTTGTTTTGTCTTATAAATGTTTTCACAGTTTTTTCATTTATATGAAAATTGAATCTTCTACTTCAATACTTGTAGGTTGTTCATAATTATTTTTCCTCCCACACTATAGCCTTGAAAAGTATTAGGAACATCATTAATTTGAAGGCCACATGTGGGTTATCACCCATTTGCCTAATCACCTAGGAAACCATTTGTGATGCTCATCAATTTTCTAGGAGTGCCACCTAGTTACATGACATGTCTCCAATTTTGTTTGGATTTTGTAGAAATACACTAAAATTAAGGATATATCTGGAAAGATTTGTCAAATTCTACAATTCAACTTTTTGACAACCAAATCGGATATTATCTAGAAGACTCCACCAAACAGTAGGTGTCAGATGTTGTTATGATGTTCCTGTAGTTTTTCCATGAGATTTAACACCTTAAGGATTTAAACTGATCTATAAAATCAGGGCTAGTGAGTTCAATGTTGGTCCTAAAGTATGCACCTGACTGCTAAAGGGCAGAGATATGCCACTTCAAGTTTATAATGATTGGTTTTTTGATAATTTGATTTTTTTGGTTAGCTCAAGGATGGGTTTTCAAAGATGGTAATCTGGTTGGACAGGCAACACAGTATAAAAGTAGGTTCTTCTTTGCTAATGGTATGGATATTAATAGACAATTGGGGATATGAAAAGACAAACACAGGAAACAACACCAAGCAATGCAATAAATCACTTGTTGTGTGAGAATAAAGACTTAAAATAATATCTTAAGACTTAGACAAATATCTAAATGCAAATCATTCAACCGGTTGCCAAATAATAGATCTTTCGCTAAACAATAGTTGTATAATAGGTTGCAGAATCATCAAAAAGATGAACTAAAACAATGGCTGAAAGAATAAGGAAATGTACATTGCACACATCACAAAATTTGCATTCAAGACAAGATTAAACACATAGAGATTTGAGTAATAGAAAACGACTGTCATCAACATATATTCACTAAGTAGAAAACTTTACAGTCATCTGAGCAGGTCCATCCCTTCTGCTACCTCTATTTTTCTCCAAAAACTCAACCTCTAAAACATACAAAAACTACTTATTTATCAGAGTTGCAAAGGCTCTCGTCCATCTGGGACTGAGGCTTAAATATACCACATCCATCGTTAAACAATTTATTAACTTCACTAAACATTGGCTTGAGTCACTTAATGTATACTTCAAACCTGACTTAAATAAAAAGGAGTGGTTCTTATCACACAAAAAAGACCACTGATTATGCCTTAATCTAGAAGTATCTTGCAATTAAATAACTGAAAACTGCTACTGACAATGAAACTGGATGGATGCATGCGTTGGAATGAACTAGGATTTGACAAAAAAAGACTAGGAGCGACAGAACTGAGTTCCACATTGAGCACTAGCTGCATGCAGACTATTTGAGGCCACTGGAGACAACTGAAAGTATTGACCATGTTTCCCCCCCACTTATCTCTTGGAGAATAGAAGCAAGTTATGTTGCGCTTTTCTGGAGTTTGGACGTGTAGTTTCCCCATTACTGGTTTGGTGCCCCTTTTTAAACCTTTCAAATATGTAATAAATGTGGGTGAGCCACTTCGAAATTTCGGTGTTCGGAGGTTTGCGATTTGCGCTGCATCTAAATCTCCCAGAGTGCTAATCCCGCGAAGTCACTAATCCATGCTTATATTAGGCTAATTAACCCGAGATTAATACTTTAATCATTAAAGGATTTCGAGAGTTCAGAACTTCCAGAGACTTGTAGTGATACGCTTGAAAACCTCTTGGAGGAAGATCTCCCAAATCCGACGTGGCAGCCTGACGTCAATTGAGGACGTGTCACAGAAAGGAGGGTGACATGTGTCACTTGAAATAATGCATATGTCGACCCCAAATGTGCCAAAAATGGGTGCCACGTGTCATGATAAGAGAGTGCCACGCGTAAAAAACTAATGGACGCCACGTGTCTCCAACACTTCAGAATTTCGGGGCTCTGTGATTGTCTTGAAGTAAAACCTCCTAGATGAACTAACTCGCAAAGTGACATGGTAGTGAGGGCCCACTCCGACACTTCGGGGCTCCAGTACTTCAGAAGATTTGAACCAATGGCAATTTCAGATGCCCAAACGTCGAAGTCGTGGAGTCAATCCTGTTAAACCCCACGTGAGTTCGAGGCTCCGAATGCGCGATAACCGCTGATTTTCATCGATTGTTGGATCTCCACCATTGAAGATTTAACCCATCTGTTTGGCTTAAATCCTAAGCTCGAAATGGACTGCTTTGATTTGTTGCTTTTTTCTGCAGAAGCTTACTAAGTTTACAAAGGAGTTGTTGGACCTATATGTCTGCTGCGCACATAAAATACTTGGTGGACCTGCTGCATGCTCAATTAGTGGCAAATATGATGACAAGTATTTCAAACTCAAACCAAAACATGAAATGACCCTTCAAGAAAGAGAAAAAATATGGTGCAAAATAAGTAAAGACGAGTAGGGGCCATGAAGTTGAGTGATTAAATAATGGAGAATAAGCTAAGAAAGCAACCAAACAAATCAGAATTGATGGATGCATAGGGTAAAAGAGGGAAAAGGGAAGGGGTGCAGACCTAGGTTACAAAATTGGCTCCAACTGGGGATAACACTTCCCTGTGAGGTGCTAAGGACAATAGACCAAGTGCCTTACCTTTCAGAACCTCACTCCCACTGGCTATAAATTACCTCTGTTTTTGTTTGTTCCGCATGTATCTCTGCCACTGTTTCTCAACCATGCATCTATGAAGTTCAAAACAAAAACTACACCCCAGTGCCTTTGTTGGGCTATGGAGTCTTTATTCAATCTGAATATTAAAACTACAGCTACACCCCAGTGCCTTTATTGGGCTATGGAGTCTTTATTCACACACAAGTAACTAATCAGATGCAAAAATAAAAGGAATTCATCTATGGTACAAGAGGGACCTTCCCTCATCCTTAAACAAAATAGTATTTTAGGAAGTGCCCATTTATTGGGCCTCCGAAGATCTTTGCATCATCTAGATTATGAAAGATAATTGTGTTATTGTACATAAACTCAACCACCTTAAAAGGGACAAACCAAAGGTTATCAAACTTACCGTTCTTGGACTTGTCATCCCTTCTGGCATCCCACCTCAAAACCATGTCACCTTCTTGAAAGATCTCTTTCTTGGTTTTCTTATCAAAGGCTGATTTGATCTTGTTTTGGTATGCTTTGGTCTTCTGATCCAGTGCTTCTCTCTTTTGTTGAACCTCTATAATATGGAAGATTCTCATTTGGATGTCATTTGGCTCCTCAATCTCTTCCTGTAAGAATTTTAGGACTGGTATACCAAGCTGGGTGGGAAAGACAACGTCTACACCATAGACAAGATGAAATGGTGAGGTTCCCAAAGACTTCTTGGTGCTTATTTTGTCGGCCCACAAAGCATATTTGAGTTTAGAGTCCCATGATTTCTTAGTTTCGGTTAACAACTTCTTGATAATCCAGATGAGAGTTTTGTTTGATGACTCTGCTAGACCATTCCCCTGAGGATAATAAGGCATGGAATGTGTCAAGGAAATGTTATGACTGCCACAAAATTACATCATGAATTTGGACTTGAATGCTTGGGCATTGTCTGTTACAATCTTGTTGGGGCAACCAAATCTGGAAAAAATATTGGCTTGCAGGAAATTCATGATCACCTTGTCAGTGGCATTCCTGGTGGGCACAACCTCGATCCACTTGGTGAAATAGTCGGTGGCAATGAGAATCCACTTGTGTTTCTGATCCGGATTTATGTAGGAACACAATGAAATACAAAAATACACATAAACGCAGAGATGCAGCGGAAATAAGACTTCATTTCATTAATAACAAATGACTGAAATATGCTTACAAACAGAATGTAAATAAACTAGCTAAGGCGCTGGTAGCTTATCTCTGAGAAGAGATGTGGCTGCTACTCGCATCCATGAGAAGATGATTACAATGAGGCTCTAGAGGCCTTTTTACAATAGACGAGAATGCCAAAAGTCATATACATCCAAAAACCTAACCCTAGGAGATGAAGCGCCAAAAGTCATGTGGGCCACGTTTGGGTAAGTTAGTACATCAACTTCCCGGGGTCGTAACTTTTGCATAAGATCTCCATTTTAGGCGTGTGATAGCTCGTTGGAAAGGTATCATCGAGGAGATTCATTTTGGGGCCTCAATTATGCCTTCGTCTATCATTGAGAACCTAGATATCAAAAAACCTTCATTTAGGCCCCCAAAATGGCCCCAGAAGTTAAAACCTGCTAAAAATAGTAAATTGCCAAAATTGCCATAAAACTGTTTTGAGCCAGTCGAAAAAGGTGGGTGGCCACCGATATCCACCTGGATCAATCCTCCCTCCTTAGGAAGCAATGGTCCACATTGCGTTGAGTTCCTCCATGAGATGAGGAAACTTCTGCTGAACTTGGTCCCTGGTGAGCCATTTGCCTTGGTGAAGG
>ML825111.1:38535-66113 GCA_009831015.1 Picea engelmannii | reverse complement strand
AATGCAGAAACAAAACACAGAAGACACACAATACAAGAGAGACACAGATTTACGTGGTTCACCCAGTGTGGGCTACGTCCACCAGAGAAATTGCCAGGTCCTTCTTTTATTATTATCCAACAAATGAAGGGATACAACCTACAACAAAACCCGCTGTAACTTCCTCTTCTTTCTCACACAGTCTCCTCTCTCAGAATACAATATTCTCCATAAAAGAGGGTTGCCTTCTAGGGCAAAAATCCTAACATAATCTCTACGGTTAGATCTGCGACCTTATAATGAACGGTCCATATTTACAATGAAATTACAATATACTTTTACAAGGCAATTTTTGCTTCGGGGGCTTCGCCCCCGAACCCTTGCTGGGGGCTTGCTTTCCCCCAGCCCCACCATTCGGGGGGATAGGTCCCCCGGACCCCACAGAGGGGGTACCCCCCCTCTGCACTCCCCTGCGTGGAAGAGTGTACATACTTCTGGGGTGTAAATACTTAATGGGGTATAAACATAGCTGAAATCAAGGACCTCTGAATCAGGAAGACAATCAGGCTCCAGAACCAACAATTTCTAGACATATCGTCCTTGGGCATGGCCTACCGATATGCCATCAAAATCAAGCAAAATCTCAAACAAAAGACGCGACAATTTGGGCATGGGAACCCCACACAGAAAAATCCAAGAAAGGGTGGCCCCAACCCATAGAACAAAGGAAAGAACAAATATGGACAGTATCAGGACAACTAGTCCAAGCGACAAGAAAATAAGGACACCGAAAAGACAAAGAAAGATACCAGGAAGTGGTGTGACTTCCATAAAAACCCTTGGCATAACACTGCTGACTGCCGCTCAAAGGAGTCACTGGTGGCTGAAGTGAAATCCTTTGAATTAGATGTGGGTTCTAACTCTAAGTCAGAACCAGAAAGGGGAATATGGATCATTGACGCAGAACCTAGTGCCACCATTGCTACCACCAAGCTCCAGCCTAGTGAACCAGACGAGCCAGAAGAAGGAGAATGCCTCTTCCATTCATAGATGTGGGTAGAAGGCACCCTGCTGCACTTCATCATTGATAAGATTAGCTAGAAGAACCTCATCTCAGCTGAGGTTTTCAAGTGGCTGGCCCTGCCGACAACGCCACACCCACAACACTACACCATTGGATGGCTCCGCCAAGGAAGTGATCTCCGCGTCAACCAATAGTGTCGACTGTCGTACAACATCAAACCCTTCAAAGATGAGGTATTGTGTGATGTTTCTCCTCTCGAAGTTTGTGATGTTCTTTTGGGCCAACCTTATTTATGGAAATGTCATGCTGTATATGAGTCTAGGCCTCATAATGTTATTATTACTTTGAATAAGAAATTGTACAGGATACCTGAGGCAGTCCCACCTAGTGCTATTTCCTTGATCTCTGCTAAGAAATGCAGGAAGGTCATTTCTCAGATGGGGAAGTTTGTCTTCTTCATAATTCACTCTCAGAATGAGCAAAAGATCACAGCCACATCCAGGGTCTCTATGACCGACCTCTCCACACAACAGAAGCAAGTAGATAAGGTCATGAAAGAATACTCAGATATATTCTTCTCACCTACTGAGGTACCTCTGCACTATCAGGTCAAGCACCCCATTGATTTGACCCCCAACACACTGCTTCCCAATGGGCTAGTCTATTGCCGCTCTCTGTTAGAGAATGAGGAGATAAAGTGACATATCCAATAACTGGTTCACAAGGGGCACACCCATACCAACTCATCACCTTGCAGGAGCTCAATCATATTGGTACAGAAGAAAGATGGAATCTGACGACTCTGCATTAATTACCGGGCTCCAAATAAAATCACAGTCAGAAACTGGTACCCAATTCCTCGAATCGATGACCTCCTTGATCAACTCACGGGGGCCAAATACTTCAGTAAGATTAATCTGAAGTCTGGCTTCCACTAGGTCTCGATAGAGCAGACAGATGTATGGAAGACTCCCTTCAAGTCAAAGGAAGGCCTTTTTGAATGGTTGGTCATGCCCTTTGGTTTGACAAATGCTACATCCACTTTCATGAGGATGATGGACAATATCTTGTGACCATTCACCAATACTTTTGTAGTGGTGTATCTGGATGACATTCTCATTTACATCAAGACTTGGGCAGAACACTTGTAACATATTCAACAGGTTCTGTGTAAATGTGTTGAACCTGTGCAAAATAGATCTAGCTAAACAATGATACACACATTTGCAGAGAGAATAGGAGAAAGAAGAAGAAGGAGAGAAAGAATGAAAGAATTATCATTAATCATTGTGAATAATGAATAATTTACACATGATATACTCTGTATAGCTCAATGAGTGCGAACTGGAGGAGAACCAATGCGCCATAGTGGTGGTCTAGAGTGATCTGGACACACACCAACAATTATGGGAGTGAACTGCCACCTATTTTAGTCTCTCAGGAAGTTACGAGAGTGAACTGCCACCTAGTTGAGTTAAATAGTCAACTAGTCTTCAGTTAATTGACTGAACAAAGAGTAGTGAGGATTTAACTCAGGGAATCAAGGCTAATGCACCACTCTGGTGATGATACCAAGGCAAGGTTGAATTAGCATGGTGATGATCCTGTTGGCACAGGGGAAAACCCAGGGTTCAATGCTCAAGAGCGCACCAACAAAACCCTAACTACCGACCCTTTCGGCAACACTTGCGAAGCAGATAAAGTCTCACCCGAGGTAGAGGCATGGGTGGTTGCAAGACTCCAGTGTCTGCAACATTAGCTGGGACACAGATATGTGATTCTAACACTTTAACAAAGCACTCAACAGTTAACATTCATCAATATCCAGTTCTTAGTTACAACACAGTTAAACCCTAATTACATAGCATCACAGTATTCAACTAGATCTAGCATCTAACAACACTTAGCATGATGAACATATCATATCCTAACAAATTCAGGCACTAAGCATACATATATAAGTCATATCTAACATCCCTATACATCATTAAGCACAAAACATCAACAGATCTATCTATATCAAAGCACTTAGCAAGTTATCATATAAACACATCGCACAAAGCAGAGCAACACCACACTTACGTGGTTCACCCCCACCCCGGGGCTACATCCACCAACTCTTTGTCTTCTTTATTGGCTTCTTCAATAGGTCACATGCACAGAGATTAAAAAACCCTACTCTGCAGAGGACATGATATCTGCGCAGCTCACTAGATCCTCCTTCCCTGAGTAGATCTAAGCACACAACCTTCTACAGTCTCTTACAATGACTTGCACTTAGCTCTACAAGTCTCACACAGTATGCACAAAGTGTCGACAACTCTTGATCACATAGATCCAACCCTAACACTTAGCCATTCCTTATAACTTCTTCTTATTACATCACCTAGTCTTCTATATATATTACAAAATAGGCCTAAGTATGGGTAAACCCATGGGCCAACATTCCCATACCCATTACATGATCCCAAAACCAAAAAATCCCTAAAAAGGGGCCAAGATCCCGTGATCTCCTCTTCGTCTTGCACTCTGCCTTTGACAGGTTGCCGAAGTCCCAAAATAGGTCAAACTTGACCAAGGATCTCCCAAAACTTGGTCAAGGGCCAATAGGCCCCCAACACTCACCTGTGACTCGTCCCAAGTCACTATGGTCTAGGTAGTTCTTCTTCAAAAGCCTCGAGCTTGGCTCGATCTACTTCGAGTTGTTGATGTGCCACGACCTCCTGTTCAACGAACTCTTGGATGACTACTTCGTTCATGGGTCCTTCTAGGCGTTGTTCTGCTGCAACAACAACTTGCTCCAATTCTTCTCCTCGACCTTCGATCTCTGTAAACAATTGGTAAGCCTCATCTTGTACAGGTTGGAGCCTTTGAGTCACTTCCTTTGATCTGAATGGTGTGAACCTGCTGTTGGGCAGTGTGCTGCTCCTGGGATCGCTTCATTATTTCCATAACTGACAGGGGCTTCAACTACGCCTGTATTGTCTCTGCTTGATACTTCGCTTCTTGGAGCTATGACTCTAGTGCCTTCAGTTCTGCATTCTTAGTGAGTTTCTCATAAGTCTAGGCATTGCGATCACTGAGTTTCTTGCATTCCATGGCAAGATCCTTTATTTTCTCAACTGCGCTCTGGGCAGTTGCTTCTCTTTGATCTCTTACATCTTGTGGAGTGCTAGGCACTGTGTGGAGCTCTAAATATGCTATTCCTTGTTGTAGCTGCTGGATGACTTTTGCGAGCTGCTCTACTTGATGCTCAACCCGATATTTTGCTTGTGGCTCTAAGCTTGTCACAAAGCGAAGAGCTCTGTTGACTGCTTCTTTTACCTCGAGTTGCCCTGCGAGCAACTGTTCATTTTCTTGCTGCATTTGCGCTTTCTCCTTGTCAAACTTTGTCTGGAGAGAAATCTTCTCATTCTCTACAACTTTGTGCTATTCTATGAGTATGCCTTGCACTTGCTTCAAGGCCTGGGTGGCTTGTTCTGCTTCTTCTTGTGCGTGACGAAGATGAGCTTCGACTGCATCAACTACTCGACGGAGTTGGGCTGACTCATCCCCCAACTCTAGTTCTCCTGATGGCAGGGGCGCAGTGGAGACTGCATGACTGGACTGAATTTCCTGCTGTACTCCTCGGAGCTCGACCTTGATTCTATCATACATTTCCTCTTGCTTAGCTTCTTGATTTTCTGCAATTTCCAATGAGGCGTCATTTAACATTGCGATGATGAAATCAAAATCATCAGGAGTAAGCACAGTCTTCATCTTGGTCATGGTGGCTTTGGATTTCTTTCGCAAAGAGGGTTTCTGGGGAGAAGCCTTCCTCTTCTTCAGAAGATCGGTCTCATCTCTTGGCGATGTTACTTCGCCTTTCTTTTGTTCAACTTCTCTGTCCTTCATATCTTCTATGTCGTCATCACCTCCTCGCTCAGGTGATATGGAAGAAATATTCCTTGAGGCGTTGCTTAGGTCTTGGACCTCTTCAATCTTCTTTGTTTTGCTGGGTTCGGGTGTATCATGCATGGTTTCTAGGCTGTCAGGGTTAGACATCTCTGCAGGGTCTGCTGGAATAAGGAGGTTTGTCGACCAATTTTTAGTGATCTCCTCCAGATCCTCTTCCGTGAGCTTATAGTATGACTGGAACTGCTCCTTATGTTCATCGGCTCATGCTGTAATGTAAATGAAATGTTGATTTACGCTGAACTTCATCAGGGGTCGGAATATATGTAAGGTGTTTAGAGTCATGTGAGGCTTAGCTTCGATGGCTCTCTTCAGCTGAAGGTAGTAGGTATGAAAAACAACATTTGACTGCCACTGTTTGTTAATATCACTCGAATACCAAAGGGTAGTGAACTTTGTGGCAAGTGACTCAAAAGGTTCAATATCCGGGAAGGTCGCACCTTCTGGAATCTCCCAGGAAACAAAGGCAATAAGGATCAGGAGCCAGCTGAAGTGGAACTCGTAGCCCTGATCATGTGCTTCACGATAGTCTAGTTCGAGCTGATTGACTATGTACTTCACCCAGTTCATTTGTAATCCTTTTACACACTTCCCCGCTAGGTTGACGACAAAGCTCGTGACCTGTGTGGGTCTGTTATTTCGTACCAAATTTCCAGCTATTAAATGACATTCTAGGCGCACTGCACCATTTTGGATGGAGGTTACCTTGTAGCCTCGCGTCCCCTTCTCCACATCACCGAATGTGTCCTTAATATTCTGTGCTAGCGCGCGATCTGTGGCTTTTCCTGGGTAGAACTCATGTGGGTCAGGTTCTTGCATACTCAAGCCTATGATCCTATGGATCAATTGTCATATGAAAGTCTAGCCATAAGTAGCCACCATGGAAGCATGACAACAGGATTTTAACGCACGCGTTAACCTCCTGGTGCCTTCCAAAGTGAGATATCTTCATTACATTTAAGAGCGTGGACTACGTGAGGTCCATAGTCCACTGCCGAGGGATTATCTTTGAGTTCTTCCCCTTCGTCCTGGTCAGGTATTTGTATGGGGCGAGCATGCTATGGTTCTTGTGATCTCCGAGGTTGAAGTCACTGAACTTCAACACTGCGATCTTGTCTTATTGCACTTGAACTACGTGTATCCCCTTCGGGAGGTACGTAGTGACCATGGTGTACTCGAAATCTCTAGGTACACTATCGCGACTCATCGCGCCGACCAGAGGTGGAATGTAGTCGGGTAATATGGATGGGATCAACTTTGCATTGGCTAGATCGTCTCTGTGTTTGGTTCTCTTCTCTGTTGATGGTCGAGATGGTCTGGCTCCACGAGCAGTCGACGAAGAGACTTTTACTCCTCTCGTCAATGACGCTTGTATACCTGCAGACATTGACATTACTCTTTCGGTCATGATGTCGATGAGAATTTCCTCGACAATCTTTTCTGCAATGCTAAGCACGTCCGACATGCACGCTCGAGGTTAAAAATCTTGGGTTCGAAGAGCAAATTATCAATGCAATGGGGTAGATGGAAAAAGTGTGATGATCACTGTGTGAAAATCAACTAATCCGCGGGGTCAAATTCACAGTTAAACAAAAGTGTTCTCGGTGCATGGCGCGACGAGATAAATAGATAGCTTGGAAGTGGGTCGCTTGCAACAGGTAAGAAGCCTTCATTAACTCAGTTCTGCTTGTTATGGCACGGTCCCAATGGTCTGGTGGCGAGCTATCTAACCATAAATGCCTTTCTTGCTAAGACTGAGCATATTGCAGACCTTGTTAGTTCACACTAGCTGGATTCACCAAGAAAATATTGGAAGGGAAATTTTCGAGGGAAGGAAAAGTAGGTGTTATGGAAGATGACCCCATATGATCTTAAAGTATGATGCAAAAGATAGGACTTGTGGGAAGTAGACCTTTAGTTTCTTCAGGGATTGGAATGTGCAAGTTCGTTGGGCAGTGGGCAGAAGGAAATATTGTCTTAGACTCATTGTGTAATTGTAATAGAGTTGTAGGGAGAGGGTTGTAACTCCCATGTTGTACATATGTAATATTATTGATCTAAATAAATGCCACCCATAAATGTGTGTTGTAGACTCTTTATGTGTTGGATGTTATTGGTCCTCGCTTTGTTTTTTGTTGTATAACTATTGGAATATTGGTCAAGTGTTAAAGTATTGTTGGGATATTTTAAAGGCCATGGGTAGACATGTGCCTACTATTGAATGAACTTGTTTGAGTGGATTTAATTGCATTTGATATATCATAACTTAAGGTGAGATTATGGGTAGAACATAAGTGAAGAGGTATATTTTAGTTGTAGTAGGCGCAGGTTGGCCAAGCCATTACAGACAATGAAAAGCAATGCCACGTGGATTTAGGTGCCAAAATAGACTTGGAAGTAACTCAAGTTTGTGAAGAAAAATTTGGGCAGATTGTAGGCTGAAGACAAGGGGGATTTTATTATATACAATGAGTTTATGACAAGGATGTAGACAAATTTTGAAGAAGAATAGGAGACAATGAGAACAAGATAAGGAATGGGAGAAAAACATAAGAGAGGAGGTAGAAAAAAAGGGAAAACAAGAAGAGTATAGGAGAAATAAGAAAATAAGAGAAGAAGGAACATAAATAGGAGAGGTCAATTCTAGTGAGCTACTAGGTAGTATCGTAGAGTTAAGGAGAGAGGAGGCATCCCTCTCATAGAAGAGTGTTTCTCATGAATAAGAAATAAAGTAGAATAAAGATGAATAGAGGATGAGATGGTTTCAATAGACCGCTCAGTAGAACTATGAGTTCCTATACATTATTGGGTAGAACAATGTCACTATTCCAAGAAAGATTGAGTAGAGAATATGGAAACAAAGAAAGCACAAAAGAAGATAAATAAATAGAGAAGAGAGGAAGAATTAGAGAAGAGAGGAGAGTTGTGAAATGTCAGTTCAAGAGTAAGGAACCAAGATAAATAAATTTTGTTTTCTTTCTTTTTTCCCCTATTTCTAAACCACTTGTAGGCCTTGCTAAGACTAAGATCAACGAGCACCCCTATAAAGTAGTCAAAAAAAAAAAAACACACTTATCCCAAGAGCTGTTAAAAGTGGAAGAGAAGCCCATTGAGGCACTCAATCATGTATATTTATGAAATACACAGTTCAATATATTGTTGATCATGTAAAATGGATATTTTTGTTGTATTGTTATGGTAAAGTTTCCCCCATGGACAGGTGAAACCCCCCTTGGATCAAGACTCTATATTTGACCTAAGAAATAAGGGAAACAAATGGTAACTACTTTCCTTTTAGATCTATTTCGACAAATAGGATAGAAGAGAGAAATGGATGGCAAACCTTTTTACAATGGTTTTCCTCTCTGCTCCAACATTTTGACCTTGATATCCAAGCTCCTAGGCACAAGAAAAGACCTGCAAAAGAACAAGACGAGATCCCTTTCTTCCACACTATAATGTTAAAGTAAAAATACATCTATCTGTGATGATTTTCACAACAATATACATGTGAACACTTAAACATATAAACATTAAAAGAATAGGCCAAGTTATCTATTAATGGAAAGAAATAATGAAGCACTTACAATCAAAGTTGATGTTGCAACAACTCCCCCAAGCTCTCTATTCCAACCCCTTATATCTCACACAATCATAGGTATGATGCTCTTCAATTCTCTGCCCCTTTCACTCAAGCATGACCCCCATTATATAGTGGTTTGAGGCATAAAAACTTTGATATATCTTGGGAAAATGGTTGAGGCTTTAGCTCATGAGGTTGGGATTTGGTGCCTAGGATGGAGCAAAGAGATATGGCTCGAATCCTTGACCCAAAAAAACTCAGATCTCCCTAAATATTTCCCTTAGAAAAAGATGGAATGGTTGCAACCTCTTCATTGCTACCTTAACACTGAATACAGGGCTACTATCGCTCCCTAAGACACTCTATGGGGGTGATAGTCTAGATTTCATCACTCCTTGTGTATGGGAAAGGGGGCGATGATCCTCAAGTATGGTCAAAATCTTAAGTAAAAGTGTAGAAGTTTAACCTTCAAATGATATCTTTCTCTTCCAACTTGTCTAGGGAACATGACAAGTACTCCCACATGGTCATAAATTTATGACACTTAATAAAGTGCATGCGACACTTAGTAAGGTGCATACGACACTTGATAAAATGCATGTGATACTTAGTAAGGTGCATACAACACTTGATAAGGAGAATACAACACTTGATAAGGTGCATACGACACTTGATAAGGTGCATACGACACTTGATAAGGTGCATACAAAACTTAGTAGAATGTGACACATAAGTGATACATAAGTGCGACACTAAGTAGAATGTGATACATAAGCACAACACTTAGTAGTGTGGGAATTTGGTGTGTAACATATATGCTTGTTTTTTTTTTTTAAATCTGTTCTTGCTTCCTATTTTTGCTATGTTCTTTGAGTGTAGATAGTAAACCCGGTGTCGTTGTTGTTTTCATTCCATATTTCACTTCATCAATTATTATAAGAGTAGAAATATTCCTAATGTAAATTGCAACTCCAACAAGAGAAGGAACATTGTGTAGATTTCACTTTTTTAAACAACTAGACAATGTTCATTGAGTAGAGTTGTAGGGAAAGCAAAGACAACAACACCAACCATCTGTTGGGTAGATGCTACTAAGAATTTGAAGGTGCCATTAGTAGGAGAAATCCACACCATAAGGAAATATTGTTTTAGAATATTTTGAATATGTTTGTGCTTTGTAAGGGCCAGTGATCCTTGACTTATTTAGGTAGAAAATAACCCATTATGGTTTTGAAGATTGAAGGTAGTTTTGAAGGTAGCTCTAGAAAATGAAGTTTTTGGCTAGAGTTGTCAAGAAAATCTCAATAACACAACAAATCCAACAAAGAATCAGTTGGGGAAAATTGTTGAAGGGGGTTTGAGTGAAGAAAAGTTAGTGAGGAGGGAGATATTTCCTGGGCCATTTCTCAAGGATGGATATGGACCTCACAGAGAAGGAGGTGATACATTTTTTTAAACAACTAGAAACCATGGACGAGGCCTTATGAGTTAAACCAAAAAAGAGAAATCCTAAGGGAAAGGCCATAACAAATCAATTCAAAGTTGAGAAGGCCCTACAAGAGGAAATGTGTTTGATTTTCAAATGAATTACAACCTTGGAGAAGGATCAGAGAGAAGATGGAAAAATGAGCAAAGTGCCAAAAACAAAATCACAATAGAGAAATAAAAAAATTATTAAGGCACTACCAATTGAATATCAACAAATTGGGGAAGCCTACCATGTAGAGAAAACATATTTTCATGTTGAATTGGAGAAAAGAACAGGGGAATGTAAAGAAATATAACACTTCCATGCTAAACCTAACAAAAGAGAGGAATAAATATTTAAGATATAAAGATCAAATGACAAAGAAAACACATACTACACATATATTTTACCCTAGAAACCCAAATGGGAAAACCAACATTCTTTGAGCATCTTGCTCTCTTGTTATCTTATTCATTTAGAATAAAAGGTTACATGCCTAACCTTGGTCCACATATAAGACACAATAGACATCATACCTTCTTTCTTTACACAAGGACAATCCTGTAGCCAATTTGGCTTACAACTACATGACCAACAACCTACTGTTAAAAAATTAGCATAAATATCCACTTAATACGAATAAAACATGCCTTATTTATAGGCTTTATAGTAGGAAAAACCCTAAAGAAATTCTCCCAAAACTGGTTACAGATCCACATAGATCATTAGCTACAATTCCCATGAATCTCAGGATTTTGTTATAGTCGACTACCAAGTTGGATTACCAGTCGACCTCCATTCAATCTTCAGTTGGTTTCCACTCGACTTTTTGTTGACCTCTTTTCGATTGACCTCTTCAACTTGCTGTTGATTACTTCGACTTCGAATTTTCTCGGTCGATCCACCTCAACCTTCGAATTTTCCCAATCGATACACCTCGACCTTCGACTTTCACTGCAAATAATATAACAACCCAACATTCTCCTATCGTCTTCTTTGCTGAAACCAGGAGTTTCCTGAACTTTTTGTTCACAAACCTAGGTCAACAATGCTCATTGCCTCTCTGCACCAAGGGAACTACACAACACTCACAAACTTGGTCAAAGAGTCTGCTATGTTTTCCAACATGTCCACTTTATCCATTATCACATTGTTTCTTTCCACCACGTCTCTAATGAAATGGTATTGTACATAAATATGCTTAGTCTTGAAATGACAAGTTGGGTTCTTTGCCAAAAATATTGCGCTTTGACTATCGTAATTCATCTTCATAGCTCTTTTCTCAAACCCGATCCTTGAACACAATTGTTACAACCACATTCCTTCTTTTCTTCCATGAGTGGCTTCCATGTACTCAACTTTTGTTGTTGACATGGCTATGATTATATGTCGCTTACTCATCCAACTGATTACTTCACCGAACATCTTGAACACATATCCACTGGTTGACCTTTGTCGATCCATATCTCCAACCCAGTCGACATCGACAAAGCCATGTAAATCTATTTCAATGTCACCTCCAGGTTTCCCTTGGTAGCACATAACATAATATTTTCTGCCACACAAATACCTGAATAGTCTCTTTACGATTGTCCAATGCTCCTTGCTTGGTGTTGACGTGTATCTTCTCAACACTCCCACTACATGAGCAATGTATGGTTGAGTGCAGACCATCACATACATTAAACTACCAATAACACTTGCATAGGGGACACCTGCCATATCCTCTATTTCTTCCTTTGTCTTTGGACACTGTTCAACAGTTAGCCTTGCTCCCACATGAATTGGCACCTTTACAAGTTTTCAATCCTGCATGTTGAAACATTTCAAAACTGTTTCAATATACTTCATCTGATTCAACCAGATATTTCTAGCTGCTTGACCTCTCTTGATCTCCATTCCCAGAATGAAGTTCACTGCATCGAGATCCTTTATGTCGAACTTGGATGATAACTGCTTCTTCACGTTCTTTATTGCATCCATGTTGTTTTTGATCAACAACATGTTGTCGACATACAATGGTACATATATGAAACACCCACCTTCCTTTTTGGATTATATGTAGTGATTAGCTTTAATTCTCACAAATCCCAAACGAAGGATGTATGTGTTGAAATTTTGGTACCACATCTTTGGTGATTGCTTTAGACCACAAATGGATCTTTTCAATTCACACACCAAATATTTCTTTCCCTTTACTACAAATCCTTCAGGCTATTTCATGTAGATTTATTCTTCCAGGTCCCAATGTAGGAAGGATGTATTTACATCCATATGTTCCATTTCAAGATAAAATTGTACAGCCAGAGACATTAGTACTCTAATGGAAGTTAATTTTGCAACAGGGAGAAAATCTCATCGAAGTCGACTCCTTCAACTTGGGAATGTCCTTTCATTACTAGTTGACATTTGAACTTCTCGACTTGACCTGCTGCATTCATCTTCTTCTTGAATACCCACTTGATGCCGACATGATTTCGTTCACTAGGTTATTTGACTAAATCCCATGTCTCATTCTTATGGAAGGATTCATTTCTTCGATCATGTCATCCTTCAAGAGTCTACCCTCCACCGAGTTGACTGCCTCCTTGACTGACTTGGGCTCCTCGTCAGTGGCAGTTAATACAAATGTGGAACGAAATTCATGAAGACTATACCTTTCAATTGGTTTTCTTACTCGTTCAGACGTCCTTACACTCAGGGTCGATTATTCCACCTCTTCATATGATTTAGTCGACTCATCTGAATCATCTTCTTCTTCATTCCTCATTTCAAACCACACCTTCTCTAGGTCATTCTCTATTTGAACCATCACTTAAAAATCATACTTCCTTCTGAATTCTCTAAAGACCACACCTCGACTGTAGACTATTTTCCTTTATGCATGATCCTAGATATTATATCCTTTCATTCCTTCTTTGTGTCTAATGAAAATGCACTTGACTACCTTCTTGTCCAGCTTGCTCCTCTTTTCCTTGGGAACATGCACGAATTTATCACAACCAAACAATTTCAGATGTGAAACTGAAGGCTTCTTACCATACCATACCTCATATGTAATCGTTTTGACTAGCATCGATGAAGGAGACATATTCACCAAATATTTTGCAACGTCGACTACCTCTACCTAGAATTCTTATGTGAGCCCAACACCATTAAGCATGCTCCCTTCCTTGCCCATCAACACTCTATTCATTCTCTGGGAAACTCCATTTTTCTATGGGGTATATGGTGTGGTATTTTGGCATTATATGCCACACTACTTGCAAAACTTCTCAAATTAGTTTCCATAAAATTCACCACCATTTTTAGTTCTCAACACCTTAATCTTCTTATATGTCTGGTTTCCAACAAGAGACTTAAACTCTTTGAATTTATCGAAAAACTTTGATTTCTTCCTTAGGAAATATATCCATGTCTTCCTAGAAAAATCATATATGAAGGAGACATAATACAGTGATCGACCAAGTGAAGGCATTGAAATAGGGACAAACACATCACTACAAACCAATTCTAGAATCCCCTTTTCTCTTTTCTCTTCAGATGGGAATCTTACCTGAATTTGTTTTCCATATATACAATGTTCACAAAAATCGACTTCTAAATTACATGCAGGAAAACCTTTGACCATACCTTTGTTATGTATAGCTCGAAGTCCTTTTTCTCCAATGTGTTCCATCCTCTCGTGCCATAGCATGGTTGGGTCAACTTGATGAAGACTTGTCAAGTTGGTCTGAATCGACTTGACCCAAGTTGAGTCAAGTTGATTTGACGTCGATTCGACTTCAGGAATAGTGATTTTGTTGCATCCAGACGAGTCATTATTCCCTAACAACTTGTATAGGGTTCCAATCCAAACTCTTTTTATTAAGACCATCGCACCTCTGACCATCTTGCAAGTATCATTTTGAAATAGAGTGTGCACTTCTGCATCACTCATCATGCTGACAAATATTTGGTTTCTTTCCAAACCTGGAATATGTAGCACACCTAGAAGGGTTCTACTCCTCCCATCCTGCAGTATCAATCAAAATCTTCCCCATCCAACAATTTTGGTTGTTGAGTCGTCCCCCAAGAACACATCTCCTCCTTCGTATCATTCATATTCACAAAACCATTCTCTATGTGGTGTCATATGATAGGATTTTCATGAGTTGATCAACCAAACAACTTGATCCGACTGTGTACTGGTCTATGTCAAGTACATATCACCTCTCTTATCTGTATTAGTCTTTCTCTCAGTTGACTACTTCTCATCGGATCTTGTACTGACTTCCATTGCCTTCGAATTGTAGTACTTTTTGTAATTCCCAACTTTACAACATTTCCAACATCTTCTCGTTGACTGAACAAGGTATTTATATCTACCCTTCGACTTATACTTTCTACTGGAGAATTTGCAACTGATCGACCTCTCACCACTAATGCATCTTTGTTCAATCCTTCCATGTTATTCCTTCTCATTTATTCTGACAATAGAGATGCAACCACATCTTCTAGCGCTAATGTGGTTGAATTAATCCTGATAGCCACGACTAAGCTATCCCAAGTGTTTGATAAAGAACATAATAGGCTAATACATTTCTCCTCAGTAATTTTAATATCCATAGAAGATAACTAGCTTACTGTGTTATTAAACACATTTAAATGACCAGTTACTGAAATGTCCTCAATTATCCTCTGAAGATATAGTTTCTTTCTAAGGAACAACTTATTTACCAGGGATTTTGACTGGTACAAGCTCCCCAACTTGTCCCACAGTTTCTTGGCCGAATCTTCACTCGAGACATTAAAAAACACCAAATCTGCAAGACAAAGACGAATCGTACTCCTTGCCATTCTCTCGATTTTCTCCCACTCTTCCCTTGACATAGCTGTCATAATGGTACCTGAACAAACTGCTTCCCATTATTCTCAATCTATAAGGAGATCTTCAATTTTAAGCTTCTAAAGCTCAAAAATATAGCCATTGAATTTTTCGATCTCTATTCTCAAGCTACTTGCCATTATTTAAGCACAAATTTAAAGATTTCTTACTTACAACTTTTACTGGACCTAGGTTTTAGCTTAAATCCGAGGTTTTTAAACCAAGCTCTGATACCACATGTACGGAAATAGAAAACTTCCACGCTAAACCTAACAGAAGAGAGGAAGAAATATTTAAGCTATAAAGATCAAATGACAAAGAAAACACATAGTACACATATATTTTACCTTGGAAACCCAAACGGGAAAACCAACATTCTTTGAGCATCTTTCTCTCTTGTTGTCTTATTCATTCAGAATAAAAGGTTACATGCCTAACCTTGGTCCACACCTAAGACACAATCAACATCATACCTTATTTATTTACACAAGGACAACCCTGTAGCCGATTTGACCTACATCTACATGACCAACAATCTACTGCTAAAAAAATAGCATAAAGATAAACTTAATATGAATAAAACACGCCTTATTTATAGGATTTACAGTAGGAAAAACCCTAAATAAAGGCTCCCAAGAATGGTTATAGATCCACATAGATCATTGGATACAAATCCCGCGATATCGAGATTTTGTTATAGTCAACTACCAAGTGGGATTACAAGTTGACTATGAGTCGACCTCGATTTGGTATTCAGTCGGTTGCCACTCGATTGCCTACCTACCTCTTGTTGGTTGACCTCTTCGACTTTGCCTGATCCATCCACCTTGACTTTCAACTTTCATTGCAAATAATATAACAACCCAACATGAATTAAAACCTTGGAGAAGGCTCAAAGAGAAGATGCAAAAATGAAGAAAGTGCCAAAAACAAAAGAACAATTGAGAAATAACAAAATTATGAAGGCACTACCAATTGAATATCAACAAATTAGGGAAGCCTTCAATGTAGAGAAATCATATTTTCATGTTGAATTGGAGAAAAGAATAGGGGAAGACCTCCCAAAAATGAAGGAGGGTGATGCAGGAGATGGCGATGGTGTTGAGACCATAATTTGGGAACTTGAAGAGGGAAAACGATTGGAGGAGGTTCCTTGGGGAACCCAAATTTTAGTTGGTAATTTGTTTGGAAATGAATGTGTAGGCAAGGAAGCTAGAAATATGTTTTGGGTTGAAATTGAGGAGAACATGTTTGGTTGGTAGTAGTAAAATATGAGGAATGTTCCTATGTTGATATCAACAAGTAAGAAAAAGTCCAAGTGGAATTGGGCCAAGCTAAGGGTGAAAATTTTAAGGTAGCAATAGTGAAGACATAATAAGTTGATCAAACCTTCTATGGATGGGAGGTGAAAGAATATCTCCAAGTTGTGGATATGAGAGAAAATGATGTGTGGGAGGTATTTGAATGCTTTCTAGAGTTGGGAGAGGATGGTGATGTTGAAGTCACAATTTGTGCATTTGAGGATGGGGATTCACTCAAGGACATGATCGTAAGGGTAGTGGATTTAGTAATACATTTCAGGTTTGAGAATGTATAGGCGTGGAAGAAGGAAGACACAACCCTATTGTTGTTGCACGTGAAGAAGAGGAAAAAGGTGAGACTCTTGTAATAATTGAAGAAATATTTGAAAGAGATGAGAACAATCAAAGTGTTGTAAGTGAGGAAGAGGTTGCAAAAGATTAAATAGAGGTCAAGGTAGCAACCATGTCAAGGGATGAAAGATAAGGAATCCATGGAAAAGTTTCCAACTTCGAAGACACATTCAAAGGAGAGACTTCATAAAGAAACCAAAAAATAGTGGTTGAAGACCTTGCAACAATCGATAATGTTGCATTAGGAGAAGATAGAGGCATACAATAATATATAAGGTTGTATAGGAAGATAAAGTAATTGAAGAGGAACTAACCTTGAAGGCTATGAAAGCATAGGGAATACTTGAAGATGAAGAAGGTCCATATGGATGATGGAAATGAGAATGATGGTACTACCATACCAACAACACAAGTAATGGGAGAGAAGGAAACCCTAGGAGTTGAAAATGAAACAATCAATGTTGTAGTAGAAAGGAAGAGAATATATAAGTGTCCTTGTTTTATCTAATCACTCATTTATTTATGAGTGTGCAGGGATATAATACATCATTGAGGATGCACAAGATGAAATAAAAGGTCACCACGAGGAAGTTCCAATGTTGCTAAACAACATGAGATAAGAGGAAAGGAAAGATTATGGAAGCAAGTCGAATTTAAAATCAATGGAAGTAGAAAAATACCCATGTGTCAATGCATAGGTTGTTGGAGAGAATGAGGGGCATGCCATACATTGCATGCTAGATGATGATGATGATGATGATGTGGAGGAAATTGCAGTGACACACATGTAAGAAGAGTAGAATGTAGTTGACTTGCTGGAAATTTCAGCATTCCACATGTGCATACCTAACATGAAAAATGAGCTTACAATTGAATCCAATCAAGGAAGAAAAGAAACAGAGGCACTAGCAAACGATGTGCCTATGTAATTTTTCAATTCATTTGACGCCCCTAGCGTTTTAACCACAAGGATTGAGTTACAAGAGGATGGAGTGACTGAGGAAGAGGATATATGTAATACCCCAAGGCTGGCCCCTTGCTGAATTGTAATTATCTTTACACGCTGGTGAGCCAAGTGTTTATAAGCTGGAAGGCTTATGTGTTTATTAGATCAGAAAGCCTAGATGCTAAGGCCAATGAACTTGATTTTGTATATGAAAATACTCACATCATTAATATAATTACATCACTGCGTGTAGACCGACCACGAAGAAAGTGTTACGGGGGACTAAGCTCCACTGGGTAGGGAAAGGGATGGGGCTGAGAGGCTAGGAAAAATATCTAATCTTGAGGGCTTAAACCTGAGGGAATATTATAATGTATTTTCCTAAAATACTAAGGTTTGGGAAATAAACCCTGTTATCCTAAGTTCCTTTGGGGAGAGGAACGATCTCCCAAGAGAGCCATGTGTCAACCTGGGTGCATGCAGTTTTATGGGGGAAAATCCATCGTTGTGGGGGTTCGCTCACCATTCTTTCCATGCTCCCCACTCATGCATGCACTCAGACTGAGCATTCACGCAACCAACCATTTCCTCCATCGTTGACCTCTGCAACCTATGAAACCTGCAAACCCATGAAGCTAACCCATTTTCATGTGAGGCACAAGATGAATGCGCAGTGCCCGAGCCATATCGTGCCCTAGCCATTTTGTTGTTGCTACCCACGTTTTCTTTGGACTGGTGTGGCTTGTTGTCATTACCAGAACCCATACCCAATTTTTCTACCGTGGTTACCCGTTTGACTTAGGAGTTGGACAGAAGAAGTAGGTTGTCAGGCCTATGGTTTTGAAGAGGCAGGTTGTGAGGCCCGTGGATTAAAGAAGAAAGTTGTTAGGCATGTGAGCAACTCTCTCTAGGTGAGAGAGATTGTTGGGGAAGTGATTTCTCCTGGAGGGAGTCCAACAATAGCTACAAAGCTATGATAATTCCTGATCTGGCCTGTTGCTAAATCCCTGGAAGGGAAGTGGAGTAGCCGATGGACTGTGGAACAGTGAAGGTGTATATTCTCGGAGTGGGACATGCATGCGGGGAATGATATTTTGTGAGTGGTGGGCATAAGTAGGCTCCTAGGAGGGAATCCTTCCTATTACATTGTGCAAATTTCCGTAGTCTCAACCTAGCCTATGATTCCCTTTACCCTGGGTGGAGTTTAGTCCTAGCTCAGGGGTGACCCACTGCTGATAGCTTGGAGAAGCGTGGTCTAAGGTTGGGAGGTTCGTGGAAGGTCTCCACAGAGTTGGTGACTTTCATAAAAAGATAAGTACCATCTCTATGATTATTTTTATGCTGTATGTTTTGTACATGCCATGATATTTATAATATTGCATATGTAATATGTTGTAGCAAATTTATGTGATTTCCACATTAATTGTGTATTATTAGAATGCATATTAGTTGTTTCAATTTATATGTATGATGTTCTGTAAAGAGATTTGTCTGTCATATCCCAGCAGGTCTATGCCTGGGTATGGACAGTTTGATTATCAGAAGAAAGTGAGAAGTTTTGTTTTGTATTCATTTCATGTGACATTGCCCAACATAAGGCTGGGGGTGTTACAAATTGGTATGAGAGCCCATGGTTTCAACACTGAACCTGGATGGGCCACAAATGCGGAATTTGGAGTCAAAATTCCACAAGGATTTGATGTACAGAGTGCCATAGATGTGCTGAGAGAGCTCCTAGGTGGTATTGGAAAGCTCAATAGGTATAACAATTTGAGAAAGTTAGAAGAGAAAGGAGATTGCGGTAACTCTAGGTTTGGAAACACAAAAATTAAATTTGAGCTGTTGGATTTGTTCGGGAAGGGACAAACCCCTCACAACCGTCGGATTTAGAGTTTCGACAGTCCAAGGGTTGTGCGGTGTTTTAGTAGGGAGATCCTCCAAAGTCCTGAAGTCTGAAACCAATCCGTACCACCCAATTTCTAGGGACACATGTCCACAGGTTAACCAATGTTCGGAGTTTCGACAGTCTGAGGGTTGTGTGGTGTTTTAGAAGGAAAATCCTTTGAATTCTTGAACTCCGGATTGAATCTGGATTGTTTGTGTTTGAGGACACGTGTCAGCAGATCAACCTATTTAGAGTTTCAACAATCCGGGGGTTGTGTGGTGTTTCAACAGGGAAATCCTCCGAAGTCTTGGAGCCTGAAGCTCTGAAGTCCCAGAGTGATTCTCAACCATAGATCATTTCGAATAAGGTGGTCCGTTGGATTTCCCCAAGTGGTTTGACGATTCAGTGTTCAAGGAAATCCATTGGAGATTGTGAAGAGTAGAGTTTTGTTGGAGTCCCAAAGCTATGAAAAGCAATTGTTCGACAGTCGACAGTTCGATAGTTTTGAAAAAGTGTCGATGAGAACAAATCGCCGAAGTCCCGAAGCTATGGGAAGCGATTGTTCGACAGTCGACAGTTTTGAAAATGTGCAGATGAGTAGAGATCTTCCGAAGTTCTGAAATCACGAAACTCTAGGGTGACGTGGACCTGATCAATAGTTCAAAAGTTTTGAAAAAGTGTCGATGAGAAGAAAAAAGTGCCGATGAGAAGAAATCATCGAAGTCCCAAAGCATCGAATATGACATGGCATGATGAAGTTACCTAGGGTGACATGGAACTACCCTAAGTTTTCAATGTGTCACTATTTTTTGTACTTTTGACAGGCCCTTAGTATCGATTGGGACCTGGCACATGTCACTTGATGGTGGGGCCATGTTTCACCACCTTGATTGATGACAATTGTGCTATGTGGACCCTGGGAGGTTGAGAAGTTTGGGAGTTCAATGTTCGAAAGTTTTGAGGGATGTTACAGTGAAAAATTCCGAAGCCTGAAGCTCCAAAGTCAAGAAGTGATGGAGGTGACAAAACCTGCTGACGTTACCTGGGATGACATGGACATACAGGATATGTGCCACGTGTCATCGTTTTCAAGCGTTTCAAGGACTGATCAGTCCAATTGGAATAGGACACATGTCACCAGTAAGATACGACCACGTTTCCACTCCCTATTATCTACCACATAACACCCCTCTAGTGCGTGGTTGCTGACTAGACTCCGGTGGTTCGCCAATTCGACGTTCAAGAGAAAAGTTAAGTACTAATGGGAAACCCACTGAAGCCCAGAGTTCCAGAGCTCCTATCCACAGTAGATCTCAACCAAAAGTGTGGACCATTGATTCTTGAAATATTAGGGGGTTGTCGGTTTGGTGATCCAGAAGTATCTTGTTGCGAAGTGTTAAGGTTTAAAAGGCCGAAGCTAGAGTCAATCCCAGTCGTTCGTCAACAAGTGAATGTCGACCATAGATCTCAGTCCTTCGTGGAGTTCACCAATTCAACAATTCAGGAGGCAATACAAGATGGAGCCTCAGAATTCCCAAAGCCCAAAGTCCTGGAGCTCTTGTTGATCATAGATCTAAACAAAGAAGGAGGATCGTCGATCTGTGAGTCCTCAGGATTCCATAAATTTGACATTCTAGAGATTTGGGGTGTGTAGGTGTAAAGTCTGTCGAAGCCCGAAGTTTCAAAGTCAGGAAATGCCAAAGTGAGGTGGCAGGCCAACATCACCTAAGGTGATGTGGACTACTATAAGCATGCCACGTGCCAATATATTTCTTGCCTTTGGTATGTCTTTTGTGTCAATGAGAACCAGATAGGTGCCAACCATTGATTGGGCCACATGTACACTCCTTGTTTTTGACACGTAGCACCCCTTTGGTGTGTAAGTATTGATGAGACTCCATAATTTCATATATTTGGAATTCAAAGGAAATGGATTGCAAAGAAGGCAGATCTTCCGAAGCTCGAAGCTCTGAAGTGCCGGAGCTCCGAAGATCCAAAGAAGCATTTGTTCGGAATATTCACCACTTCGGCAATCAGAGGAAAAGAGGTGAGGTGAAAGGAAAACCTTAGAAGCCCGAAGTTACGGAGCCTTGGAGGCCTGAAGCACAGGATAAGTGCCTATCTGTTGGTGTTGGGTCACATCCTATGGTCACATGAGATGAGGGGGTTGAAGAAAAAGGGCTAACTGCCCGGAAATTGTTTTTGAAAACAAAGAAGGGCTTAGAGAAGGAATCTGTGGGGTTTTTTAATTTTTACAAACCTAAACCTAACAAAGTAAGGAAGGCCTATAAACCTGAAGAGAGGATCCAACATGAATCCAAAGGCCAATTTAGCATTGAGAAGGAAGAATCCATGTTCAAGGATTGCATCACTGAAAAGACAAATTGTTCAAGTATCCATAACTTCCTGCTCAAAACTCAGAATTGAGCATGGAAGAAGGCATTGGAAAGATATTGAACAGTACAAGATAACTGTTCACCCATAAATAATATATAAATAGTCAATTTATCAAGAAATCAACATAAAATAAGTCTGATATATTAATGAATCATAATGGTTCGTGTTTTCATGAATTATTGAGAACAATTAGCCTGACAAAGTTCTATTGGTTGCACATTTTTGGAGAATTACAGTTGTCAGAAAGGAAAATATTTATCACAAAGTGCAGAGAGATGGATGATGAAAAAGAGGCTTACAATCAAGACGGAGTTTAAGAGGGAACAAAGGCAGAAGGGGAACAAGCCATCATTTTTCAGAAACAATCCTCAAGGACAACCATCTTTTAGAGAGCACATAATGGATGAGGTAGGTCGACAAAGGCCAAGGAAGACACCCATTTGATGTTGGAGTTGTAAAGGAGATCATAAGTATAGGTATTTTCCTCACAAAAGTGACAAAGTGAGAGTTTCCCACAATGTACAACAAGCTGAAATAGTGGAGGACATGGGCATAGGTGTTCCAAGGATCTATGTAGCCCTGGAGAACAAGCAAGCAGAGTTTCAATCACACATGATTGAAGTAGAAGGTATGATCAATAACCATGTCTTTACTATTTTAATAGATTCAGGAGCTAGTCATAGCTATATAGATCCTAAGGTAGTGGAAAGATTTCATTTTCTAAGAAGCAAGCATGGAAAATCTTGGTTGGTACAACTGGCTACATGAGACAAGAGAAAAGTTGTTGAGCTGGTTAAATCGTGTCCAGTGGACATGAATGGGATAAGTACCAAGGTAGATTTGAACATCCTGCCCTTGGGTTCATATGGATGTCTAATTGGTATGGATTGGTTGGGTCAACACCATGTTGTCTTAGACTGTCATAACAAGGCATTTACTTTCCTGAATGAGGAAGGGAACCCAAGAACAGTCCAAGGAATTCCTAGGCCAATTAATGTCTGAGATATCTCAACAATGTAGCTGAAGAAGTGCTACAGGAAGGGATGCCAAATATTAACAACCCATATGGAGGAAGCACCTAAGGATAAGGTTCCAAATCTGGAGGATCACATAGTCTTGAAATATTTTGAGGATTTGTTCAAGGATATACTAGGACTACCCCTAAAGAGAGATATTGATTTCTCTATAAACTTAATGCCTAGAGCCGCTCCAATATCCAAGACTCCCTACAGGATGAGTACACCAGAGCTGAAGGAGTTGCAAATGCATCTTGAAGAGCTTTTGAAGAAGGGGTATATACGCCCAAGTGTGTCACCTTGGGGTGACCCAATTTTATTTGTGAAGAAGAAATATGGAACATTGAGTTTGTGTATTGACTTTAGACAATTGAACAAAGTAACTATAAAGAACAAGTATCCTTTGCCAATGATTGATGGTCTCTTTGATCAGTTAAAGGATGCAAGGATATTTTCAAAGATTGATCTCATATATGGTTATCATCAGGTAAGAATTAGAGATGAATACATCAACAAGATTGTATTCATAACAAGGTATAATCATTATTAGTTCAGAGTGGTGCCATTTGGGTTATCAAATGCACCAACTGTTTTCATGTGCTTAATGAATGGTGTTTTCCGGGAATACTTAGACAAGTTTGTCATTGTCTTTTTGGATGACATCCTTTTATATTCCAAGTCAGAATAAGAACATGAGCATCATTTGAGGATGGTGTTACAAGTGTTAAGAGAGCACCAATTGTATGCCAAATTGAGAAAGTGCTCATTTTATCAGAACCAAATTCACTATTTGGGGCATATCATATCCAAAGAAGGGATAACAGTGGACCCTGGAAAGATTGAGGCCATTAAAGGGTGGAAATCACCTAAGAATGTGACAGAAGTCCGATCCTTCATGGGTCTAGATGGCTACTATAGAAGATTCATTGCAGGGTTTTCAAGGATTGCTCACCCAATTACTTCCTTGCAAAGGAAGGGAGTGAAGTTTCAATGGACAACAGAATGTGAAAATGGATTCCAACAATTGAAGGAGTTGTTAACCAATGATCTAATTTTGAGGATTGTAGATTCTAATGAGGATTTCATGGTTTGCACAGATGCATGCAAAGAAGGACGTGGTGGAGTCCTTAGTCAGAATGGATTTGTGGTATGTTTTGAATCCAAAAAATTGAAAGAGCATGAAATGATCTACGCCACTTATGATTCGGAGTTGGCATCCATAGTGCATTCCTTAAATAAATGGAGACACTACCTCATGGGAAAAATATTTGAGTTGAGGAAAGACCATATTGGTCTGAAATATGTATTTGATTAGCCAACTCTAAATGCCAGACAAAGTAGATGGGTAGAGTTTCTCTATGAGTATGACTTTGATATCAAGCACATCAAAGGAAAATAGAACAAAGTGGTTGATGCACTCAACATGAGAATGCATGAACTACATGCTACAACCATTAGCATGTATCAAACTGATCTTAAACGAATAATTTCTGAGGCTGCAAAAGTAGATTTGTAGTACATGGAGTTGGTAACAAAATTAAAGCAAGGTAAAATGCAACAGAAAGTTGAAGATAATGAATTGGGAAATGATCGAATTCTCTTGTATAGGAACATAATTTATATACTCAATTCTCATGAATTGAGGAGTATGATTTTGAAAGAGATGCATAATGTACCTTATGCAGGACACCCATGATATCAGAAAATAGTTGCAATAGTCAAGAGCCAATACTATTGGCCAGGCATGAAGAGGGAGATTCTTGAGTACATTGCTAAATGTTTGGAGTGTCAAAAATTCAAGGCTGAGCATAGACACCCAGCTGGATTGTTGCAACCATTTCCCATTCTTGAGTGGAAGTGGGAAGTGGTGACAATGGATTTCATCACCAAATTTCCTAGAACAAACAAGCAACATGATGCTATCATGGTGGTGGTGGATGAGCTTACTAAAGCTGCCCATTTCATTCTTATGAAGGTTACTCACAAGGAAAACAATGTTGTTGATATTTATATGAGGGAAGTAGCATGCTTGCGTGGCATACCCAAGACAATTGTGTCTGACAGAGACCCAAAGTTTACCTCAAAGTTCTGGAAGGGATTATTCAAAGGGTTCAGAACAAATTTGAACTTCAACACAACTTATCATCCCGAGACTGATGGGAAAACAGAAAGAGTGAACCAAGTAATAGAGGATATGCTAAGGATGTACGTGATGGACAAACCATCTAAATGGGAATATTATCTACACTTGGTAGAATTTTCCTACAACAATGGGTACCAAGAATCACTGAAGATGAGCCCATTTGAGACACTTTATGGAAGAAAGTGAAACACACCAATAAGCTGGGACAACCTAGCTGATAGAGAAATGATTGGGCCAGAGTTAATCAGGGAAATGGAAGAGAAAATGTTGAAGATAAAATAAAATTTAAAGGTTGCCCAAGACAGACAGAAAATATATGCTGACAAGAGCATAACTCATGGGGAATTTAAAGTGGGTGATCATGTTTTCTTGAAGGTGAAGGCCAACAAAAGTTCCTTGAAGTTGGGAAATTGTTCCAAGTTGGAAGCCAGATATTGTGGGTTATTTAAAATCCTGGAGAGGATTGGACCAGTAACTTACATGCTTGCATTGCATGCATCTATGATTATTCATAATGTATTACATGTATCATTGCTCAAGAAATATATACTTGATGCTAATCATGTTATTGATTGGAATGTGATTTAGGTGGAGCAAGGAAGCACTTCTCAAGTGCATCCAGTATGCATTATGGACCAGAAAATCAAATATCTCTGAAATCGAGCCATAGGGCTTGTAAAGGTCCAATGGACCTAGTACGGTCCCGAGGACACAACTTGGGAGCATGAAGATGCTATGTGGGTAGAATACCTGTGTAACATCCTCGACCTCTCAGGTCTAGCCTTCCTACTCCATAAAAAACTTTCATTCTCTGCTCAACATACTGTAACATACCCAACATCCAACTGAGCTATGCCACATAAAATTTTTGAACTGCGTGCAATTAAAAAATATACACACAAAACTCTTGCAAAACTTTATATATAAAACATAAATAGTCAAATACATGCTGTAAATGCACAGATTCATATTGAAATAACAATAAACATATACATGCAACATTTACAAGAAATACCATAAATATAAAGACAATTATAAACCACACATAGGATAAACCCATAACAATAAACATGTAAATAATAATGCATCATGTAAATTTATCACATAATTGACACTTATCTTGGTAATAATATCACCAACTGTGTCCAGACCTTCCACGAACTTCCCAGCCTTAGACCACACTGCTCATCACTCTCAGCAGTGGGTCACCCTCGAGCTGGGACTAAACTCCACCTGGGTAAAGGGATTCCTAACCAGGCTAATGGATCATAGACAACATGAAAGACTTTGTCACAGGTGCCAACTCAAACTAATAGCCTACAGTCCCTCATTCCCCACATGCCTATCCCACCCCAGTAAGTGTGCCCCTTCTCTGCTCAATAGTCCTTCGATTGCCCCACTTCCTTTCCAGGCTTCAACAATAGACTGAACATGTTAAGCCCTAATATTGGCTCATTACCCCTTAATTGGGGCATATTATATTAGTAATGTTATTTTATTTATGTCGGCTTTAGTCCATTAGTTGTAATTATACCTCCTAGTCTCCTATATATACCAAGGAGACATTTTCATTTTGAATCATCTTGTACTTGAACATTTAAGTGGGGTAAAAGGAGGTTGCCCCCTCGAAGAGGCTTATTATCTGGAATTATCTCTTTTTCAAGGCGTTGAGTACTTTTTTTGAGGTTTTTCTATGCTATATTGGTATTTGGTTCTTAACATATGGTATCAGAGCTCAAGGTCTTGGGGTTTCGCTGCTACATCTAAGACACCTTGGAATTTTTTCCATAACTTTTTTTCTACAATGTTTCAGAAGAAACGGCTTGGAGGATATTTAGTAGACGGATCAAGGTACGTTGGGTTCAAAATTCATCTCCTGAGGCCTTATAATTCCATAGATACAACCTGTACAAGATAGGGTTCTGGAATCATCTTGAAATGAGTCATTGCGTAATTTTCGCTATAAATTTTTTTTCGTAACGTTTTAGACCTTGAACTTCAGAGGCTATTTACAGAAATTAGTAAGGTATCTGTGGTAAAAAGTTTAGCTTCTGGGTCATCTTAAATTTGTAGATACACCTTGTGTAAGATAGGGTATCTGACTAGTCCTATTGACTAGTCTCAAGAAGGTCTTCCACCCACTCGAAATCATGATCATGAAATTCACCTAATTCCTGGGAGTGTTCCTCCTAACATCAAGCCATATAGATACCCTTATGTCCATAAGAGTGAAATTGAGTGCATGGTTGAATAAATGTTAGAGGCCGACATTATTAGACCTAGCCAAAGTTCTTACTCTGCACCAGTGGTAATGGTATTTAAGAAAGTTAGCTCATGGCGTATGTGTCCATATTATAGAGAGATCAACAAGATCACTATTAAAGATAAGTTTCCCATTCCTGTCATTGATTAATTGTTATATGAACTACATGGAGTAATCTATTTCACAAAATTGGATCTCCGTTCAGGGTATCATCAGATCAGAATGAAGGAAGAAGATATCCCAAAACAATGTTCCGAACAAGGCCATTATGAATTTTTGGTCATGCCTTTTGGCCTTACAAATGCACCTTCCACATTCCAAGGGTTGATGAATTCCATTTTCAGGCCCTTCCTTCGAAAATTTGTGTTAGTATTTTTTGATGATATACTAATCTATAGAAA
>ML825111.1:10925-36845 GCA_009831015.1 Picea engelmannii | reverse complement strand
AGGGGAGGGGCATGTTAAGCCCTAATATTGGCTCATTACCCCTTAATTGGGGCATATTATATTAGTAATGTTATTTTATTTATATCAGCTTTAGGCCATTAGTTGTACTTATACCTCCTAGTCTCTTATATATACCAAGGAGACATTTTCATTTTGAATCATCTTGTACTTGAAAATTTAAGTGGGGTAAAAGGAGGTTTCCCCTATGAAGAGGCTTATTATCAGATCTTTGTAGAAGTCTCAGAGCCCTGTAGTTGTATTTTAGCACCTTCGAAAATCTATTCCCGACAATTCTCTCACCTTGAGAGATTTCTCATGGGCCTAACAACCTGCCTCTTCAATATCCCATGGGCCTGACAACCCGCTTCTTCAGTCCAACTCCCAAGCTAACTAGGTACACAAATAGGTATGGGTACAGATACAGGTTCAGGTACAATGACAGGAAGGTACAGAGGACAACTGAGTGAGTGAGTGCAAGATCCTGGAATGATTGAATCAATGACTGAATGATGCATCAATGGATGAATGGTCCCAAAATGAACTAAGTCCAAACTATATGTATGCATGTCCCCAACTTGACACTTGTCATGTTGGAAGCTACTTTGGCCCACTTGCCTCCATCCTTAGAACTTAGGATAAAATAATTATCCATACTTTATACTCAAGAAATATTAATATAATATTCCTTTTTGGCTTAATATCCCTAGCTTAGCCCCTTTTCCTTAACTTTTATCCCCCTCTTTCCCTAACTAGTGGAGTTTAGTCCCCCATAATATTTTATTGTGGTCGATCCGCGCGCAACGATGTATTTTTTTATTAATGATGATACATATACAAAAATAGGTGCACTGGCCTTTAGCATCTAGGCTCTCTGGCCTAATTCAAAACATAATTCTCCTAGCTTATAATAACTGGCTCACCAACCTAGAAAACACAACATATACACAAAGGATCCCTGGCCTCAAAATCGTGCGCACTTAAGTTTGTTGCGTGCAGTATCCTGGAATGTGCACACTTCATCATTTTACTGTGCAGTACATGTGCGCACTATGCCATGAAAGGCGCATACAAAAATGATATAAAAAAACTCACCAGCTTAAGTACATTTTCATTTTACATTTACAATTGGGTTCGACCTAGGGGTATTACAACCTACATCTTTTTGAATATTTTGGAAATCTTGTTGATATTATGTAAGTAATAAGCACCGAGGAAAGTGCATAAATAAGGTGAGGGGATTGTAATACCCCAAGGCCGAGCCCCTGCTGAATTGTAAATATGTTTATAGGCTGGTGAGGCAAGTGTTTATACGATGGAAGGCTTATGTGTTTATTAGGCCAGAGAGCCTAGATGCTAATGCCAATGAGATTGATTTTGTATAAGAAAATACTCACATCATTAATATAATTACATTGTTGTGTGTAGACCGACCACAAAGAAAGCGTTATGGGGGACTAAGCTCCACTAGGTAGGGAAAGGGATGGGGCTGAGAGGCTAGGAAAAAGGGATAAGCTTGAGGGCTTAACCCCAGGGGAATATTATAATGTATTTTACTAAAATACTAAGGTTTTGGAAACAAAACTTGTTATCCTAAGTTCCTTTGGGGAGAGGAACGAACTCCAAGAGGAACGAGCTCCTAAGAGAACCATGTGTCAACCTGGGCACATGCATTTTTATGGGGGGAAATCCATCATTGTGGGGGTTCGCTTGCCATTATTTCCATGCTCCCCACTTGCACACGCACTCAGAATGAGCATTCACGCAACCAACCATTTCCTCCATTGTTGACCTATGCAACATATGAAACCTACAAACTCGTTTTCCTATGAGGAACAACATGATTGCACAGTGCCTGAGACATATCGTGCCCTAGGCATTTTGTCATTGCTACCAACCTTTTCTATGGACTGGTGTGGCTTGTTGTCATTACCAAAACCCATACCTGATTTTGCTACTATGGTTACCCATTTGACTTAGGAACTAGACAAAAGAAGCAGGTTGTCAGGCCTGTAGTTTTGAAGAGGCAGGTTGTCAGGCCCGTAGATTGAAGAAGGAGGTTGTCAGGCCTATGAGCAACTCTCTCTAGGTGAGAGAGATTGATGGGGAAGTGATTTCTCCTGGAGGGAGTCCAGAAGTAGCTACAGAGCTCTAAGAATTCTCGATCCGGCCTGTTGCTGAAGCACTGGAAGAGAAGTGGAGCAACCGATAGACTGTGGAAAAATGACGGTGTATATTTACAAGGTGGGACATGCATGAGCGGTTGAGAGTCTATGAGAAGTGGTTCCTCCCAATACTCAATTTCCCTTATCTTTTCAAGATCCATGCATATTCATCTGTGTCCAATCCAATGGCCCAAGAATGGAATTTCAATTTACCCGAAGACACACCTGGATTTCAAGTACAATTGTTTTTGCGTCAGTGCCTAATTTTTTTTCCAAATGCCTCTTATGGTCTTCCATGTTCTCACTAAACACTACAATGCCATCTAGGTAGATAACCACTGACATGTCCAATAACGATCTGGACGCATAGTTCATTAAGGTGAAAAATGTAGCAGGAGCGTTGCACAACCCAAAATGCATAACAAGGAATTCAAAAATTTCATACCTTGTCACACAAGCAATATTTGATGCATCTCCTTTCACAATCCTTATTCGATAGTATCCCCCACCTCAAGTTCATCAAGGTGCAAAAGGTAGTAGGAGCGTTGGACAACCCAAAAAGCATAACAAGGAATTCAAAACTATCATACCTTGTCACACACACTGTCTTTGATGCATCTCCTTTCGAAATCCTTATTCAGTAGTAAACTTTGTACTTATCCAACTTGTCAAAACTATCTACTACCAAAGATAAGGGGTATCAATTTTTTATGATCTGATCGTTCAATGCATGATAGTCTAATTACATCCTCAATTTTAGTGTGTCCTTTTGAAAGAGGACTAGTGCACCATATAGGGACCTAAAAGGTTGGATGAATCTAGTGTCGATGATCTCAGTCAACTTCCATCTCAATTCTTCCAACTTGGGTCCAGAAATTTGATAGGGTGCTCTAGCTAAAGGTTGCATCCAATCTACAAACTTTTCCGACACATTGGCAAGCATTGGTAGAATATGAGTCCCCACTCCACATTCATCCACTTCTCCAATAATTGTTGCAAAAATTTGAAACTCTAGGTGCCTAGACACCCTTCCCGTCCAACTTCCTTGTTGTTGTGTGCACAACACAAGTCTTTCATCCACCAAGTATCACCTATTTGTTTGCAAATGACATGAGCATTGATTGCGTTCTCTTTTGGAATTCCTACCCAAGAATGACTTCAAAGTCATCCATATACAATAGTATAAAGTCTGCATGGCCCTTCCATTTGTTCCACTTTATGTGAACTGCGAATGTAACTACAACTATTGCTTTAGCCTTAAAATTTCCTTCCTTGATTGAAGCACCGCACAATCCAACTCTAAGTTCAAGTTTAATAAGTTATGTGAGGCACCAGAATCCACCAATGTTTGTATTGTCCTTCCATTAATGATAAAATCCATATATCAATGTTGATTGAGATTTTTCCCTTGGTTGCTAGCCAAGGCACCTATCTACTACAAAGGCTCCTCCATGAAGGGTTTCTCCCTTCCATCTACTACAGAATCCTACTACGCACAACTTGTTAAAGGGAATGAACTGCAACAAGAATAAACAAGAGTTTCACCTTTGCCTAAATTGGCTTGCCAATGGGTACCATACATCTTCAAAAGGTCTATGGGGGAATGCCTAGGACCAACTACACTTGAACCCAAGACACTCTAAAGTGTGTCCTATATCACTGTTGCATGCATATTAACTTAGATGAAATGCACTATAGGCGTGACCCCAACCAAGCTCCTCCTAAACCAACTGTGACCTACAACAACAAATTTCTATCATCCTGTCTTCATTTGGTCTCCAATGATTTATGACACTATTTAGGACGAGTACTAAAAGAGGGCCGCTCCAACACTTGTGTTGCTCGATGTTTCTTCAATTAGCGCCCAAGCCTCACAAACAACTTCCTCACCTAAAAATGATCACAATTGTCTCAAACTGACCACCCTCCCAACCTGTTGTTTTCTTCCAGAACATGGTGAAGAGCATCCAACAAGGTTCTGAAACCATCTTCTTGGAGAAGTTGAGATTTGATACCCTTAGTCATGAACCTAAGAGTCTTATCTGAATTTTTTCTTTTCGTCATATTCGATCATGCAACATTGCCTTGCCTTAGCCATAGGGCCTTGACCAACCTGAGCTTACTACAACCATATTATGCCTCTTCACATGAGGTTTTTTGATAACTTCACCTTAAACTATAACATGTTAGATGCACAACTAACTCCAACACAACCAAGTGCATCCAACAATAGGTACATGTCAAACTATGGCCTTAAAACATCCCAAGAATCCTTAAACTTATCCAATATTTCAATACTTAGACAACAACAAAAAAATAAAGGAACATAACATTCATCCAAACAAAGCAACCCACAATACACAAGTATAGGCAACAACCAAGGTGGATGTCTTAACTTTATTTATATGAAGAATGCCACAATGTATGACACATGAGAACGACCAACTGCTTGCATCTCATTTATAGACTATAATTACACATGACACAATTACCTACAAGAACTGTCAATCCAACCCCTGAAGCAGCCACATAACTCTTTTTTGTGTGAATGACCAATGCTTCTTGAATTCCTTAGCACCTTTGAGACATTCTCCTTTTTATATGAGACTTGTCTTGCACTTGCAAGATCCTTCACTCTAAGGTGGACCAAGCGCCATTCATTAACTTTGCTTCCTTCGAATTGATGCCTTGTCCATTGATCATCCACATCCAACAATTATGCTTAACATGTCCGCTCGACAACTCTGCCCATTTCCCCCGATAGTGCACCCAAGTGTGCCTGGCAATGAGCCCAAGTGTACATCCATTGACTAAGGGATGCTCATCCTCTTGGGTTCGCATGTCCAAGTTGTATAAAGGAAACATGGAATGATTGACCACTTGGTCCATTGATTGAGCATGTAATGTCTGGTATTGAAACTTTTTAAGGAAACCTTGTACACCTACTACCATCCACAAAAAAGGCCTTACAAACGAGATCTCAAGACAAATTCAATAGGGTCCACCCATTACAAACCCTACTTGATCAGTTACTTCTTTATTCCTTGGTATTTATAAATGGCATGCAGAGTCCCATGTGGCATCAACGTATAGATCCTCAAGACATCACATCTTCTCTAGACCTACAACAAACAAATGGCTCCCACAAGGGCTTCAATGTGGCCTTTACTCATGACATGACCAATTGCTTGTGACTCATTTATAGACTACAATTACACATGGCACAATTACCTACAAGAACTGTCAATCCAACCCCTGAAGAAACCAGATAACTCTTTCTTGTGTGAATGACCAATGTTTCTTGAATGCCTTTGCACCTTTGAGACATCCTCCTTTTTATATGAGACTTGTCTTGTACTTGCAAGCTCCTTCACTCTAAGGTGGACCAAGCACCATTCATTAACTTTGTTTCCTTCAAATTGATGCCTTGTCCATTGATCATCCACATTTGACAATTATGCTTAACATGTCCACTCGACAACTATGCCCATTTCCCCCGATAGTGCACCCAAGTGTGCCTGACAATGAGCCCAAGTGTACATCCATTGACTAAGGGATGCTCATCCTCTTGGGTCTGCATGTCCAAGTTGTATAAAGGAAACATGGAATGATAGACCACTTGGTCCATTGATTGAGCATGTAATGTTTGGTATTGAAACTTTTTAAGGAAACCCTCTACACCTACTACCATCCACAAAAAAAGGCCTTACAAACGAGATATCAAGACATATTCAATAGGGTCCACCCATTACAAACCCTACTTGATCGGTTACTTCTTTATTCCTTGGTATTTATAAATGGCATGTAGAGTCCCATGTGGCATCAACATATAGATCGTTAAGACATCACATCTTCTCTAGACCTACAACAAACAAATGGCTCCCACAAGGGCTTCAATGCGGCCTTTACGCATGACACGACCAACTGCTTGTGACTCATTTATAGACTACAATTACACATGGCACAATTACTTACAAGAACTATCAATCCAACCCCTAAAGCAACTAGATAACTCTTTCTTGTGTGAATGACCAATGTTTCTTGAATGCCTTTGCACCTTTGAGACATCCTCCTTTTTATATGAGACTTGTCTTGCACTTGCAAGCTCCTTCACTCTAAGGTGGACCAAGTGCCATTCATTAAATTTGATTACTTTGAATTGATGCCTTGTCCACTGATCATCCACATTCAATAATTATGCCTAACATGTTCGCTCAAAAAAATGTGCCCATTTCCCCCGATAGTGCACCCAAGTGTTCCTGACAATGCACCCAAGTGTACATCCATTGACTAAGGGATGCTCAGCCTCCTGGGTCCTCATGTCCAAGTTTTATAAAGGAAACATGGAATGATTGATCACTCTGTCCATTGATCGAGCATGGAATGTCTGGCATTGCAACTTTTTAAGGCAATCCTCTACACCAACTACCATCCACAGACAAAGGCCTTACATACTAGATCTCAAGCCAAATTCAATAGGGTCCACCCATTGAAAACCCTAGTTGATTGGTTGCTTCTTTCTTCCTTGGTATTTATAAATGGCATTTAGAGTCCCATGTGGCATCAACGTATAGATCGTTGAGACATCACATCTTCTCTAGACCTACAACAAACAAAATGGCTCCCACAAGGGTTTCAATGAGGCCTTTACTCATGACACGTGATCTAGTTGGCTATTGGTGGCCACCCACCTATTCCAACTGGCTCCTCTTATCCATTTTTATCTCAACACGTTCTTCTATACTTATTTGTAATTGTGGGTTCCACACTTCTAGAGATGTCTAAATCCCTACACATCTTCCAGGTTGATATTGGTGGCCTCTCACCTAATCCAACTGGCTTATTTTGTATGTTTTCATGTCAACACATCTTGTTGTACTTCCAGGACCGTTTTGGAGGCCTAAACAATGTTTTTTTTTCTTTCCACAGATGTGTATCTCTCTGAAAGACCTTTCCAATGGGCTATCACGTGCCTAAAACACAGGTCGTATGCAAAAGTTGCGACCCCGAGAAGTTGAGGTACCAAATTACCCATAGGGGCCCACATGACTTTTGACATTTCACCTCCTAGGGTTAGGTTTTTTAGATGTCTAGGGTTTTTGAACTCATGAGTAATATCAAAAATTCCTCTAGATCCTCATTGTAATTCATTTTTCTCAGACGGATATGCAAAGAAACCACATCTCTTCTCAGAGATAGATACCACCATTCGAGCAAGTGTTTTAGTTCTGCAGTTTTACAATTTTAGCCTATTTCATTATTCAATAGAAGATATTGTTCACTGGATATTTGTGTTATTATTCATATCTCCATGTTTATTGTATTCAGTCTGTTAATCAGTTCGTTTTGCTCCTAAATCCCACCACTCTTATTCTAGATCCTATTGCCCCAACATATATCCCAGTGTTATGAGACCTCTCAGTCAAACTCGCTCCAGTGTTCCATTACTAAATTCTTTCCAATGACCCTAACGTATTTCTCGTAGTTTCAATGAAGGGTCGACATTCACAACCTGACCCACTTGGGGCCTCTCTAAACTCTTCACACCCATTGTCAAGATTTTCACTAGTGCCTCATTGTCAGGCTTTGCACTTTGCACTAGTGCGAATGCTATCCACCATGCAGCATCCCAATTCTTAGGAGGTTGTTGCATGGTTATTGATATCTCATGCCATAACATCCCCATACCATGCATGGTGGATTTGACCATTTTAGGTTGTCTATTCACCTTGAGTCTCCTCATCCCCTCGTCGTCACTCATAAATTGCCACCAGAGGATATTCAATACATGACAGAGCCAAATCCAGGAGATCCACAGCCTCCCATGAGATCAGTTAAACTGCCAAATCCAGCTGGCACCCCAATCCAATCTGTAGTGACTTCAATGATGAAATTAAATGCAACACCTACTATTGCTTCATAGTTCGTAGGTAGATTCAACAAAATGTTTTTTAATCTGATGCATCGCGAAATCGACCAAAACTTCTAGGCATTTCAATATTTGGAGTGGCGTTGTCTGGAATCCAGAGCCCGCATGTATCTCTTCCAAGAAAGTTTCATTCTCTTTCAACTCAGTGTATGAAGTCTACTATTTAGTATTCATCATAAGACAATTCTCTATATTTCTTGCATAAGCATAGATTTTCCTGTTGTTTAGATTTAATTTGCATAAGCATAGATTTACAGTTTGAAATTATGTACAACCTCTATTTCAACCTCACATTCAAATACAATTAGCATTGCAAATGCTATTTTCATAAACCACTTCAACCAGTTATATATTGTCGTATATATTCTATCAAATATCCATCTCCTTTCAGCTATAGTTAGCAAAATAAATAGAGGTTCGTCTACAACCTTAAATTAATTTTCTCCCCTCAGGTTGTTTGCAGTGATGTTATTTCTTTGTCCAATTTTTTTTTCGAAATGTTATTGCTCGTTGGATCTGGGCCTTGTCGAATGCTTTGGCATTATTTTCATTATTTGACATTTAAACAACTTTAATTTATAAATATTTATCAAAATTAAATTTTGTTTCAACTTAAATAGATTATTATTTTAATTAAATTTTGTTAAATATTTAATAAAGAAGAAATTAAATAGTGAACTCCTTTGACTGCAATTTTTGTTCAATGTCTATGTTTTTGAAAATTTTGTTTTCGTAGTGTTTGAGTTGTGTTGGTTATTGGTGTTTGAAAACTTATCCTGAACTAGTGCCTAACTTCTTTCTTAATTATTGACGGTCTACTTTAAGTTTTTTTTTTTTTAAAGTAAAATTGCTTTTGAAGATATCATGACTCCGTGTTTTTGGTATGTGTGTGATAACTTTCTCACCAAGAATCACACATTTATAATAAATTGTGAATATCATGAATACACAGAGCTTGATCAAATGACAAGAGTTAATGTTATATAATCTAGCAGGCTTGCCTATTTCTTGGGTTTGAAACAATTATAACAAGTCCACATAGCATATGCGCAATACCTGTCGAGGAGATAAATATTAAAGGTAAATAACAAAGTAATATGAAGTTTAATAACTAATATATGTAATGTAATAATTTTTTTGACCGTACTGTGTTTTGTGAAATATCTGTGAAAGTGACTTTTCCGTGTTGCGGTTTCCCCACTGACAGCTTAGGCGTGTAGGGTAGCACAACCAAGATTGTACCCAACCCCATAAATTATTTAATGTATCATAAACAAAGGTGTATGCAAGTTGATTCACATTAAAATTATTTCTTGATCCCAAGAATGGTGATTTAGGTTTTGCAAGAAGATGGGTCCCACTTTTGACAATATATATTAAAAAACAAGAAATATTTATTACAATGACATTGGGGGAAGTGAAGACAGCAATAAGACTTCAAAGTCTTTGGCCAATAAGATATCAGATAAATGAGATTTAAAATTTAAAATAAATCATTATTTTTTAAAACTTTAGATAAAGGGGTATATATTTTATGGTCAACTATGAACTAATAGAAAATCAAGCCTAACTCAAAGCTATATACCATGCCTATGGATAGGTATAATATGAGCAATATTGAAGAATAATTATTCACGTTATTATCGATAATCTTCAATAATATTATTGATAATCTTCAGTAAATTCATTTATGATATACATTATTTTAAATTAAAAACTTAAAATTAATTAAGGTTAATTCAATTTTATATAAATTATATTTTAATTAAATATTTTTAAATATTTAATAAATAAGAAGTTAAAACCTTAAAGATTAGCTAAGATTGGTTCAACTTCACTTAATCAATTTGATTAAGTATTTGTTATTTTATTAAATCTATAAGCATTTAAGGAATTTAAATATTGTTTTGAAAATAAAAATATTTATATTTTAATTAAATTTGTTTAAATGTTTAATAAATTGGAAGTGGAAAAATTTAATAAATTAATTTAAATTGTTATAGTTAATGTTTTTTTGTTTATTTAAAATTTTGTTAATTAAATTTTAATTTTTGTTGTATTTTATTAATGTGTTTGTGTTAGTAAATTTATTGATAATTTTTTTTATTTAAAGAAAAAGGTTAAACACTTTATAATTTTTAAGTTTTGTCTAATTTGTTGATGGATTTGGAAAGCAATTCTTTTGAAAATATAATTTTAATTAATAAGATAGTTATTTAGTTATTTTTAATGTAAAAATTGATTCATTTTCCTTTAATACTACTATTACAACTTAATTATACAATATTTATATTTAATATTCATAATTTTTTCAATTTTGTAAAAACGTTTGAAGAGCCCCTAAACTTTTCTTTCAAAATATATGGAAAATGCAACTTATCGGCTACAAAACAACAATCCTTCCTGTCAAAATTTATATCATAAATGCACCACATTTTACCTTGCGTGAGATATATTAGAAAGTCTATTTGCTAGGTAGATGTGGTATACCATGGATTGCTCTTATAAAGATGGGAATGTAAGACATTGTAATGTTGATGTACTAGACATTGTAACGTTGATGTACTATTTGTCCACAGTAATACACAATTTATTTTGATGTTTTATATGAACATGTGAATCTATCGTGTTTAATGCGATTGTTTTTTAATTTTATTTTTAAAGTGATAAGTATTAAATGGTGATTGTTTTCTTAGTTTTTTTTAAAGAGATAAGTATTAAGTTTTGGATTGTTTTTAAAATGTTAGTTTTGGTTTTTGGTATCTATTAATTTAAATTATGTTTATGTTATAAATATATTAATTTAAATTTGGGTTATAGATTTCTAATTGTTTTACAAAGTTGCTTGAAAAGGAAAGGGGTTTGAATGGTAAAAGTGCATTGTGATTGATTTTTTTATGAGTTTAACTGAAAATATGATATGGTAAAAGTGCATCGTGATTGCTTTTTTTTATGAGTTTAAGTGAAAATATGATACGACTTTTTGCAAAACTCATAACAACCATTTTACTAATTATTTTGTTTTATAACGTATTCGTAACCATAACAACATTTTAGTTGTTAAACACTAAATTTTCTAATCATCAATTATTTTAATTTTGTAATAATCTTTTAGTTATGTATCTTTGTAGTATCATATTTCAATATATGTAAAAATATCACTTTATGTAACAAGGGCTGTATGGTAGCTTAGTCCCTTCCAAATAGATTTGGAAATGGAATGTAACTAGATGAGATCATTTAAATCTCTAGACTTAAAAGACAAACTCATCACTATAGTTCTAAAGCACAACCAACATCAACAATTAGCCCTTGAAGAATGTGCCACTTAACTTTCTCAGTGAGGAGGTTACTTGGTAAACACAGTGAATCAGGTAGTCACAGGGCACTGGCACTCTTCCAAGGCTACCAACTAGGCAGAGGTCACTCAACAGATTCCAAAGTAGCTTGGGCCTCGCTGTCACCTCATAAACTAGATGAAGTCGGTAGCCTGCCCGTGAAAACTGCATCCAATCCATGGACAAAACTTTCTCTCCATCTATGGGGAAGTTAGAATAGGGTGCTCAACATGGCTACCGATGCCAGGTGGCTTGGTCACTTGCGATCTGGCGACATCCCACGTGGAAAACATAAAAATGTGTACACCGTAGTACCGACGTGTAATGGCAGCGTGCACGAGAAACGTCTCGTCATTTTTAATGAGAAACACGAGAAATGAGAAGAGAATAATGTGTGGGCACAAAAGGAGAAAGGGAAGGATAAATGATTAAGAGAATGATGTGTAACACTCAGGGATTGAATCTGTGCATTAAGCTTTCACAGAGGCGTCGACGATCATTAATATAATATATAAATATAATAACAAGTGGGCACAGAACTCACTGTGATGGTATTTATAATAAATTTTATTGATTATATAATTAATTTTAAGTATTGAAATACATGAAGGAAACAATAAGACTTGAAATATATTAACTAATTAGTGATAAGAAAAAACAAATATTTTTGTTATATCAAAAAATATATATTTGTTTTCTTAAGTTAAACATTACATTTTACATATAAATTTAAAATAAAAATTAAATTAATGTCAAATCAATAGTTGATCCAGGTGGATATCGTTGGCCACCCACCTTTTCCAACTGGCTCAAAACAATTTTCTGGCAATTTTGGTAATTTACTATTTTTAACAGTTTTTAACTTCCATGGCCATTTTGAGGGCCTAAATGCAGGTTTTTTGGGATTGAGCTTCTCAATGATATCCAAAGGCTCTAATTGAGACCCCTAAATGAATCTCCTCGACCATACCTTTCGAACGAGTTATCGTGCACCCCAAACAGAGACCATATGCCAAAGTTATGCCTTCGGGAAGTTGATACACCAAACTACCCAAAACGGGGTCCATAAAACTGTTGACTTTTCATCTTCCGGGGTTAGGGTTTTGGATTTTCTTTATGATAAAAAGGCCTTTGGAGCCTCATTATAAAATCATCTTCTTGCAAATGTGAGTAGCAGAAACATCTCTTCTCAGAGATAAGCTGCCACCATTCTAGCGAGTCTTTCACTCTGTATTTTTACAGTCTTTGTACATTTTCGTTCATTAATAGAAAATTGTGTATTACTGTATCTCTGTGTTTATGGTTTCATCTTTGATACATTTCTGTTATATTATTGGATATCCGAGATATCTCTGTACATTTCTTTATTATATCTCGTCTCTCATTTCGTGCCAAAAATAATCCAGATCAGTAGTATCAGAGCAGGATGCTCTTGATCGTTTTTTTTCAGTGCATGTCCTCGACAAGGTCCGAATATAGAAAGTTGGGTCTCGAGATTGTCTCTCTTGAATAAAATCGCTCTCGCATGCCCAAGAAACCCTCCATGGCAGAAGAAAAGGAAAACGACAGAGCAAACGATTCTTTCAATCTGTTGCTTGAGCAAGCTCTCACGCGACATAGGGACAAAATGATGGAGACTTTTTCCCACATATTTCAACGCCTGTCGATAGAAACATGTGCATATTCATCAAACAACCACTTTGGAAGCACCTCTCCTTTCAAGATACATGTTAATTTTGATATTCCCATATTTGAAGGCCAAATAGATGCGGATGCCCTGGACAAATGGTTAAATCTATTAGAAGGTTATTTCTCTGTTCATAATTTTTCTGACAGGGAAAAGATCACCTTCGCACTCCTTAAAGATCTCCCCCATGTCAAACATTGGTGGGAAACTTACTGGGAGAAAAGTTCCACATAGGAGTCTAGAATATATGGGGCCGAGCCCACTTGAGATTTTTTTGTGGATGTGGCAAAGGAACAATATTACCCCGTTGGCAACTATGAGGACCAGTACATGAGATGGACGACACTACGACAAGAGAGGGGCCAAGCAGTTCCAGAGTTCACCAATACCTTCCATACCTTGCACACTAAGCTCGATATCAAAGACTCTGAATGACATTTGGTTTTGAAATACCGTGGGGCTCTACACAGATACATCCAAACTGAAATGGATTTTTTGGACATCTCATCACTCGTTGTTGCATATCGATATGCTGTTAAAATCGAGCAGAAATTTAAGCACCAGAACAAATGGGAGTTTGGGTCTGCAAATATGCAACAACCAAAGTATTATAAACATGACCCTAACAAACAGTCTCCCGAAAACCAATCCAAGCCACAGGAAATGAAGGGTCATGGGAAGACAAAGAAGGACACCAGAAAATGGTGCAATTTTCACAAAATCCCCTGGCACAACACGGGGGAATGTCGCTCAAAATAGTCATTGGTGGTTGAGATCAAAGACAAGGAGCCGAATCCTGATTCATAATCTGATTATGAAAATACTGGTAAAAGACAGATCATCGATGCAGACCCCATTGCTATTGTCGCTACCGCATAAATTCAACCAGAAGAACCAACGGATCCTGAAGAGGGGGGACACCTTTTTTATTCACAGATGTGGGTGAAGGGGACCCCGCTTCATTTTATTGTTAATAGTGGAAGCCAGAAGAACCTCATCTCAGCGGAGGTCATCAAACAGTTGGGATTGTTGACAACACCACAATCGCAACCATACAACATCGGGTGGCTTCGCCAGGGACGAGATCTCCGTGTCAGCCAACAGTGTCGATTGTCATATGACATCCAAGCCTTCAAGGATGAGGTATTATGTGATGTTTCCCCACTGTATTTCTGTGATGTTCTCTTGGGCCAACCATATATGTGGAAGCGCCATGTTTTTTATGAGTCTCAACCTTGCAGTGCCATTTTTTCTCTGGGCGTCGTCTCTACAGAATACCAGAGGTAGTTTCGACTACTGTTCCACCTAAACAATGCCGCAAGGTATTATATCATACTACATAATTCATCTTCTTCACAATCTGTTCAAAAGGTGAATAGAAGGATACTGCAACCACTACAGCCTCGGCCCAAGCACTTTCTATCCAATAGAAGCAGGTCGACAAGATTGCAGCAAAGTGTAAATATTCCTTCTGCACACCTCATGTAGCTATACTAATTAAAAAGGTCCAACCCTTCCAGCCACATGTTCATGACAACCTTCAACAAGCTAAGCAATACAACTTCTCCAACAAGGCAAGCATCTCATCAAGATGCAGATTCCACAAGTGCTTTTCCCTCTCCCCCGGGCACTCAACACAATGGAGACCATTGCTTCATAACGAGAGATGATTGATCCAGGTGGATATCAGTGGCCACCCACCTTTTCCAACTCGCTCAAAACAGTTTTCTGGCAATTTTGGTAATTTACTATTTTTAGCAGTTTTAACTTTTGAGGCCATTTTGAGGGCCTAAATGAAGGTTTTTTTGGGGATAGAGCTTCTCAATGTTAGTCGAAGGCTCTAATTGAGCCCCCTAAATGAATCTCCTCGACCGTACCTTTCCAACGAGCTATCGTGCACCCCAAACGAAGATCATAGCCAAAGTTACGCCCCCGGGAAGTTGATACACCAAACTACCCAAAACAAGGTCCACAAAACTGTTGGCTTTTCATCTTTCGGGGTTAGGGTTTTGGATTTTCTTTATGATAAAAATGTATTTGGAGCCTCATTGTAAAATAATCTTCTTGCAAATGCAAGTATCCGACACATATCTTCTCAGAGATAAGCTGCCACCATTCTAGCGAGTCTTTCACTCTGTATTTTTACAGTCTTTGTACATTTTTGCTCATTAATAGAAAATTGTTTATGACTGTATCTTTGTGTTTATGGTTGCATATCTGATACATTTCTGTTATATTATTGGATATCCGAGATATCTCTGTACATTGATTTATTATATCTCCACTCTCATTTTGTGTCGAAAATAATCTGGATCAATAGCAAACTCATTTCTATAGTCAATTGGCAGGGACTAATAAGGATTTTATCAATTTTATTAATAACTTAAATTTTAACTTACAATTTTTCCATTTTTTTAATATTTTGTATTATAACTAATTCCTAATTATAATGACCAGATTCCACCAAGAGAGACTATTTTTGCAGTAAAAATTCATCTTCCTTAGATTTATGAATGATTCAAAACCTTTTAAATTTTACTTAAGGGAAAAAATCGTTTAACTATTTTTCAATAAATTATGATATTAAGCTTTGTATCTTTGAAAATCTACTCATATTAGTGGATACACTCACTCTTAATTGCACTACACACATATATGGATGAAAGGAATGGCGAAGGAGAATGTTCTTCCTTCTTTGTCCTTTCTCGTTACACTTTGGCTCCATCTCTTGTTACAAAGATATGCATGCCACCTCTTAGGAGAAGACCAAGATGTAGGGTCAATTTGAGGTTTATTTCTTTTTTTCCACGCCCTTGGAAAGCATATCCTACAACTAGTGTGGTCCAAGTCATAGGATTTCTTTCAAATTTGTCAAACAATTGGTGACCATCATCTGGAATTTGTATTTTTGTAAACGTATTCAATTGATTCATAATCTTTGTCTATATTTTTTCCTTATTATAACCAATTTGTTAGGGGGCCATTTATGAGATGATGTGATGATTGCTTGTAACTCGGAATCCTGGTGTGAACATGGACATAGTTATGAGGCATAGAGGAAACATCACAATAGATGTTTCATGTAGCAATGCCTTTATTATCACGCATAAGTGTAGATCTCATTTCTAGAATATATAGGCATATGAAATCGTTGCTTATTTTTAAAAGGTGTTTTTATAGTCATTCTAACATCATCGTTTTTTACATATTCATTTATATGGAAAATAGATACAAACATCAACCCACAAGCATATGAATACACACATTAAATGCGTCATGGTTATAGTGATAGCAATGAAGAGGAGTAGTGTTTTCAATTGTAATATTGTGCGTGCGCGTGCGCGTGCACACACACATGTATGTATGCATGTATATGCTTATATCTTGAATATTCACGGGTATGGTTGATTAAGCACATTTATATAACTAACATTAGATACTACAAAAGGTAAAAAACATTGTTATTTATTATTTTATAAAATGTTATGTACACGAGTCAAAGAGATCTCATTACTCTCATCATTGTCCTGAATTTTACCGTATCATGTTATGCAATTTAGATTATAAAACACTGGATCACATAAAATGGATTATAATGCAACATTGAGGATTAGAGAACAATGACAATTCTTTATAAAAAATCAATGTTGTATGTTTTGATCTCTAAAAACTTCAAATTTTTGTAGGTATTCTATAGATGGGAAAGTGGGAAGACATTATGGAGTTGGACACTGAAGACCCTGAAGATATGATAGAATTATTAGCTAAAGATCTAACATGGACATAAATTGGAGGGAATCAAGTTGCTATTATTCCATATAGTCAACTTGAAGATTTTATAAATGGAGAGCAATCAGATGAAGATGCTCCCACTCAATTTGTTCTTAATACAAAGCGATCTAAAGAAGTGGAGGGGATTGCATGTACTTGTATTAACACATATCTGGAATATGTTATGTGAGTCTTTATTTGCTTAATATAATTTTAAATTTCTAATTCAAGTTCATTATGCAAAATGAGTGTGGACATGTTTCCTAATTTGTTATCATTTGTTATAATATAAAGACAATTATAAACCACACATAGGATAAACCCATAACAATAAACACGTAAATAACAATGCAACATGTAAATCTATCACACAATTGACTCTTATCTTGGTAAGAATATCACCAACTGCATGCAGACCTTCCATGAACCTCCCAGCCTTAGACCACACTGCTCATCACTCTCAACAATGGGTCAGCCTCGAGCTGGGACTAAACTCCACCCGGGTAAAGGGATTTCTGACCAGGCTAATGGATCATAGACAACAGAAAAGACTTTGTCACAGGTGCCAACTCAAACTAACATCCTACAGTCCCTCATTCTCCACATGCATGTCCCACCCTAGGAAGTGTGACCCTTCTCTCCTCAACAGTCCTTCAACTGCCCCACTTCCTTTTCGGGCTTCAAAAACAGGCCGGACATGAAGTCTCAGAGCCATGTAGTTTCATTTTAGCACCTTCAGAAATCACTTCCCAGCAATTCTCTCACCTTGAGAGATTTCTCACAGGCTTGGCAACCTGCCTCTTCAATATCCCACAAGCCCGACAACCCGCTTCTTTAGTCCAACTCCCAAGCTAACCAGGTACATAGACATGTATGGGTATGAATATAGGTTCAAGTACAGTGACAGGAAGGTACAGAGGAAAACTGAGTGAGTGAGTGCAAGATCCTGGAATAATTGAATCGATGACTGAATGATGCATCAATGGATGAATGGTCCGAAAATGAACTAAGTCCAAACTATATATATGCATGTCCCCAACTTGACACTTGTCATGTTGGGAGTTACTTTGGCCCACTTGTCCCCATCCTTAGAACTTAGGATGAAATAATTATCCATTCTTTATACTTGAGAAATATTAATATAATATTCCTTTTTGGCTTAAGCTCCCTAGATTAGCCCATTTTCCTTAAATTTTAGCCCCCCCTTTCCCTAACTAGTGGATTTTAGTCCCCCATACTCTTTTATCTTGGTCGGTCTACACACATCGATGTATTTTTTTATTAATGATGAGATATATACAAAAATAGGCGTATTGAACTTTAACGTCTAGGCTCTCTGGCCTAATTCAAAACATAAGCCTCCTAGCTTATAATAACTGGCTCACCAGCCTATAAAAAACAACATATACACAAAAGCTCCATGATCTCAAAATCGTGCGCACTTAAGTTTGTTGCGCGCGGTATCTTGGAATGTGCACACTTCATCATTTTATTGTGCAGTACATGCACACACTATGTCATGAAAGGTGCATACAAAAATTATATCAAACAACTCACCAACTTAAGTACATTTGCATTTTACATTTACAATTGGGTCTGGCCTAGTGGTATTACAACCCACATCTTTTTGAATATTTTGGAAATCTTGTTGATATTATGTAAGTAAGAAGCACTGAGGAAAGTGCATAAATAAGGGGAGGGGATTGTAATACCCCAAGGCCAAGCCCCTGCTGAATTGTAAATATGTTTATAGGCTGGTGAGCCAAGTGTTTATAAGATGGAAAGATTATGTGTTTATTAGGCTAGAGAGCCCAGATGCTAAGGCCATTGAGCCTGATTTTGTATATGAAAATACTCACATCATTAATATAATTACATCACTGCGTGTAGACCGACCACGAAGAAAGAGTTATGGGGGACTAAGCTCCACTGGGTACGGAAAGGGATGGGGCTGAGAAGCTAGGAAAAAGGGCTAAGATTGAGGGCTTAATCCCAAGGGAATATTATAATGTATTTTACTAAAATAATAAGGTTTTGGAAATAAACCATGTTATCTTAAGTTCCTTTGGGGAGAGGAACGAACTCCAAGAGGAATGAGCTCCCAAGAGAGCCATGTGTCAACCTGGGCGCATGTAGTTTTATGAGGGAAAATTTGTCGTTGTGGGGGTTCGCTCGCCATTCTTTCCATGCACGCACTCAGACCGAGAATTCACGCAACCAACCATTTTCTCCATTGTTGACCCCTGCAACCCATGAAACCTACAAACCGGTTTGCCTATGAGGCACAACATGACTGCGTAGTTCTTGAGCCATATCGCGCCCTAGCCATTTTGTTGTTGCTACCCACATTTTCTATGGATTGGTGTGGCTTGCTGTCATTACCAGAACCCATACCCAATTTTGCTACTATGGTTACCCGTTTGACTTAGGAGCTAGACAAAAGAAGCAGGTTGTCAGGCCTATGGTTTTGAAGAGGAGGGTTGTGAGGCCCATGGATTGAAGAAGCAGGTTGTCATGCCTATGCGAAACTCTCTCCAGGTGAGATAGATTGTTGGGGAAGTGATTTCTCCTTGAGGGAGTCTAGCAACAACTACATAGCTCTAAGAATTCCCAATCCGGCCTGTTACTGAAGCAATGGAAGGGAAGTGGAGCAACCAATAGACTGTGGAACAATGAGGGTGTATATTCCAGGGGTGGGACAGGCATGTGGGGAATGAGAGTCTATGAGCGGTGGGCATAAGTAGGCTCTTGGGAGGGAATCGTTCCTTTTGCATTGTACAACTTTCCATAGACTTAGCCTAGCCTAAGATGTTATAAAAATAGGATCGCAGAGCAATAAAATAAAACAAATGCAGAAATAAAACAAAGAAGATACATAATATAATAGAGACACGTATATATTGGTTCACCTAGTGTGGGCTACATCCACCAAAGAAATTTCTAGGTCCTTCCTTTATTATTATCCAACAAATGAAGGGATACAACCTACAACAAACCAGCTGTAACTTCCTCTTCTTTCACTCATAGTCTCCTCTCTCATAATACAATATTCACAATGATACATAGCCACAATACATTTCCCTCATAAAAGAGGGTTTCCTTCTAGGGAAAAAAACCCTAACATAGATTCTACAGTTAGATCTGTGACCTTATAATGAATGGTCTAGATTTATTAGGAAATTACAATATACATTTACAAGACAATTTTTCCTTCAGGGGCTTCTCCCCTGAACCCCCATCAGAGAACTCTGTCCCCCAGACCCCGCAGAGGGGGTGACCCCCCTCTGCACTTCCCCACGTGGAGGAGTGTACATTCTTCCGGGGTGAAAGTATTCATGGGGTATAAACACAGATGAAAACAAAGACCTCTGAATCAAGAATATAATCAAGCTCCACAACCAACAATCTCCCACTTGGAGACTGATCTCAACAACTCCACCGCTGTTGTATATGTTGGACTATGATCCTTCTTGGACCTAGAAAATTTCTCATCTTCATCTTCATTCTTGAAGACCAACTGAAACTGAGCAAGAACTTAGTTTCTCCCTAGTTACTCCCTTTGTCAATATGTTTGCAGGATTCTCGCTAGTGTGTATCTTTTCCAACTTCAAATGTCCATCTTCCAAGACAGATTGTATGAAATGGTACCTGAGATGTATATGCTTAGTCTTCGAATGGAAGGTTGAGTTCTTTACAAGATGAATGGCACTTTCACTATCACATTACAACCTATTATTCTCCTTATTCTTTTCCAATTCCTCCATAAACCTTTGTAACCAAATCATTTCTTTACTAGCCTCTGTAGCAACAACATACTCTGCCTTAGTTGTTGAAAGTGAAATAACCTTTTTCAGTTTCGAAATACAAATTATTGTTGTTCCACCTATAGTAAAAACATACCCTGTGGTGCTCCTCCTACTATCTTTATCACCTGCCATATCTGAATCAACATATCCCTGTAGAACAATGTATGAACCTCCAAAACATAATGCATGAATAGAAGTACCTCTAAAATACCTGAGAATCCACTTTACTACCTCCCAATGTTCTTTACCTGGATTGTTCATATACCTTCTCACAACTCCCACTACATGTGTAATATTTGGTCTTGTGCAAACCATCGCATACATCAAACTACCAATTGCTGATGAATAAGGGACCCTGGACATGTATTATATCTCCTCCTATGCCTTGGGACACATTTCATTAGTTAATTTGAAATGGTTGGCCAAATGTGTACTAACTGGTTTTTCATTCTTCATTCTAAACCTCTCCAACACCTTCTCTATGTCCTCACCCTGAGACAATGCCAATTTGTGATTTTTCCTATCTCTTGTTATTCTCATACCAAGGATTTTCTTTGTAGAACCCAAATCCTTCATCGCAAAAGAATTAACTAATTTATTCTTGAGCACATTTAAATCCTGCATACTAGACCCTACAACAAGCATGTCATCTATATACAATACCAAGATAATATAGCTTCCATTTTCTATCCTATTAAAATAAACACAGTGATCTGAATGACATCTACTATAACCTTGTTCTATCATAAACCTATCAAACTTCAAATACCACTTCCTTGGAGCTTGCTTTAGGCCATACAAGCTCTTCTTTAACCTGCATACCAAATTCTCCTTTCCTTTTACCTCATACCCTTGTGGCTGCTGCATATAAATCTCTTCCTCCAAATCCCCATGGAGAAAATATGTTTTTACATATAACTGTTCAAGATGCAAATCTTCTACTGCCATAAGACTTAAAATGATCCTAATTGAATTCATTTTAACAACAAGAGAAAATATTTCATCAAAATATATACCTTTCTTTTGTGCAAACCCCTTTACAACAAGTCTAGCCCTGTACCTCTTTTGCCTCCATCTTCTTCCTTCAATTTGTAAACACATTTATTCTATAATGCTCTTTTTTCTGCAAGAAACTGAACCAAATTCCAAGTCTGGTTATTTACTAGGGAATCCATTTCCTCTTCCATTCCTTTCTCCCACGTCTTTTTGGTGTCTACCTGCATTGCCTCTTCATAACATTCTGGTTCACCAGAATCAAACAACAATAAATAATACAATGAAGGAGAGTATCATTCAGAGGGTCTACTTAACCTGGTAGATCTTCTAACAACACTTGTAGGAGTTTGAGGTACCTACTGCTCCCATTGTTGTACATTTTGATTTTCCGGTTCCTTTGGAATTTCTTTTTTAGTGATCTCATCAAGCACTGTGTATTCTGGTTTTTCTTTTTCGTGTTTCTTTCCCCGCAACTGATATTTGTACATGCCCTTCTCATTGAATATGACATATCTACTCCTAATTATTTTGTTATTTTCATAATCCCATAAGCAATAACCAAAATCATTAACACTCTATCCAATAAAGGTACACTACTTGGATTTTGCCTCAAGCTTTGTTCTATTTTCTTTATCAATATGGACAAATGATTAACAACCAAAAGTCTTCAAAAAAGAATAGTTTACCTTTTTACCTATCCATGCCTCCTCTGGAATTCTACCATCCAAAGATCTTGAAGGTTCTCTGTTTATTAAGTAAACAACAATATCTACAACATCTTCCCATAATTGTAAGGGAAAACCAACATGCAATCTCATATTCCTTGCACGCTCCATGATTGTCATGTTCATCCTTTCTGACACACCATTTTCTTGTGGTGTTCCTGAAACTGTCTTCTCTCTACGAATCCCATGGTATGAACAATAATCATCAAACTCCTTATAACAATATTCACCTTCATTTTCTGATCTGAGACACTTCAACCTTTTTCCTGTCTCATTCTCAACCAAAGCTTTCCATTTCTTAAAAGTATCAAAAACATCATATTTTTGTTGAATGCAATAAACCCAAGTTTTTCTAGTTGCATCATCAATAAAAGTAACATAATAACGAGAGCCACCAAGAGATGATACCTAAGCTGGACCCATACATCTGTATGCACCCGCTCTAACCTTTCACTCTTGTTTTCTTTTCTGACTCTGATAAATCTAACTCTCTTATGTTTTCCATAAACACAATGCTCACAGAAATCCAAATCAATTTGTTTAAGATCTGGAAACAAATTTATTTTGTGAAGTATCTGCATCCCCTTCTCACTCATGTGTCCAAGCCTATGATGCCACAGTGTTGTATCCACTCCTGTAGAAGCTAAAGAGATAGAATAGTCAATATTACCGGTACATAAATACAATTTACCTACCTTCTCTCCTTTTGTTATCACCAATGATCCTTTGGTGACCTTCCACACCTTATCTGTAAATATGGATATACAACCTTCACTTGCCAATTTCCCTATTAAAATTAGATTTTTCCTTAGATATGGAACATGTCTTACCTCTTTCAACAACCATTGGTTTCCATTTCTTTGCTTTATTTTTACCTTTCCCATTCCAACAATTTTGCATGGTGCATCATCACCCAAATGAACCTGTCCAAAATCACCTTGAACATAATCTAGAAAATGTTTCCTATGGGGTGTGGCATGAAATGAAGCCCCTAAATCTCCTACCCAAGACTCAAAAATATTATCTATAGAAAGAATCAAAGCATCTTGTAACACATCACCTGTTACATTTGCTTCCTGATTTTTCTCTTGTTGTCCATCTCTTTGTTTCTTTGGATCTCTGCAGTATTTCTTCAGATGTCCTTTCTTCCCACTATTCCAACAATCTATCTTTCCAAATCTGGATTTGGATCTGCCCTTCCTAGAATTCCCGTGGTTCCCTAAGCCCTTTCCTCTATACTTTTGTCTTCCCCTGTTCTCCATGTTTAACGCATTATCTGATGTCTCACCTATGCTTTTCCATCACATTTCCTCACTAAGGATAGCACCAAAAACATCATCAAATTTTAAAGTGTTTGAACTAGAGACAGAGTTACTTACATCCATGACCAAGCCGTTCCAAATTTATGGCAATGAGCACAATATTAGAAGATCCTCGACCTCATCATCAAAGTCCACTTTTACATAACTTAGTTGATTAGTAACCGTATTAAATTCATTTAAATGATTTGCAACATACCCACCTTATGACATATTCATATTAAATAATATCTTCACTAGAAATACCTTATTGGATGCCGAGGGTTTTTCATATAGTTTATCCAATGCATCCATCAACTCCTTCGTTGTCTTTTCTTTTGAAATATTGAAAGCCATCGATGCTGCCAGACTCAGCCATATCATTCCTAGTGCCTTTTTGTCAAGAACCTTCCATTCTTTGTCCTTCATGGCCGTTGACTTCTTTGCTATTCCACCCAATGGTAAGAATAAATCCTTCTGATATAAATAATCTTCCATCTACATCTTCCATAACTAGTAGTTTTGGCCATTAAATTTCTCGACCCTAAACTTTCCATCTTCCGGCATTGCTCCCACTCGAACTAGGAACCCTCTTTTCCTGCGAGTTACCTTTCGCTCTGATGCCATTTGTTAGAAAAACAAGATTACAGAGCAATAAAATAGAACTAATGTGGAAATAAAACACATAAGATACACAATACAATAGAGACACATATATATGTGGTTCACCCAGTGTGGGTTACGTCCACCAGAGAAATTGTCAGATCCTTCCTTTATTATTATCCAGCAAATGAAGGGATACAACCTACAACACACCCACTCTAACTTCATCTTCTTTATCTCATAGTATCCTCTCTCAGAATACAATATTCACAATGATACATAGCCGCAACACATTTCCCTCATAAAAGAGGGTTGCCTTCTAGGGAAAAAAACCCTAACATAAATTCTACCGTTAGATCTGCGGCCTTATAATGAGCAGTCTAGATTTACTAAGAAATTACAATATACATTTACAAGAAAAATTTTCCTTTGGGGGCTTTGCCCCCGAATCCCCATCGAGAAACATTGTCCCCCAGACCCTATAGAGGGGGTAACCCCCCTCTGCACTCCCCTGCGTGGAGGAGTGTACATTCTTCTGGGGCATAAAATCTTCATGGGGTATAAACGCAGCTAAAAACAAAGACCTATGAATCAGGAATATAATCAGGCTCCACAACCAACATTGGATTCCCTTTACCCTGGGTGGAGTTTAGTCCCATCTCAAGGGCGAGCCAATGCTGATAGATTGGAGCAACATAGTCTAAGGCTGGGAGGTTTGTGGAAGGTCTGCACATAGTTGGTGACTTTCATAAAAAGATAAGTACCATCTCTATGATTATTTTTATGCTGTGTGTTTTGTACATGCCATGATATTTATAATATTTCTTGTGTATGTTGTTGTAGCAGGTTTCTGTGATTTCCGCATTAATTGTGTATTATTAGAATGCATATTAGTTGTTTAAGTTTATGATCCAGGTGGATATCGGTGGCCACGCACCTTCTTCAACTGTCCCAAAACATGTTTCTGGCATTTCTGGTAATTTACTATTTTTAGCAGTTTTTTTGGGTCCTGAATTTCTGGGGCCATTTTGAGGCCCTAAACGATGTTTATTTGGGTATGTTTCTCTTGAAAATTAACATTTATGATGAAATTTTTTCTCGAGCATTGTAGACCTCAGATAGATCTTTCCAACGAGCTATCATACGCCTAAAATGAAGATCGTATGCAAAAGTTACGACCCCGGGAAGTTGATGCACCAACTTACCCAAACGGGGCCCACATGACTTTTGGCGCTTCATCTCCTAGGGTTAGGTTTTTGGATGTCTAGGACTTTTGACATTCCTATTTATTGTAAAAATGCCTTCAGAACCTCATTGTAATCATCTTCTTACGAATGCGAGTAGCTGTCACATCTCTTCTCAGAGATAAGCTGCCACCATTCTAGCGAGTCTTTCACTCTGTATTTTTACATTCTCTGTACATTTCTCTGATTAATAGAAATCGTGTATTACTGTATAGCTATGTTTATGGTTGCATCTCTAATACATTTCTGTTATATTATTGAATATCTTCAATATCTCTGTGCATTTCTTTATTATATCTCCGCTCTCATTTCGTGCCGAAAATAATCCGGATCAGTGGTATCAGAGCAGGCTGCTCTTGAT
>ML825110.1:66190-79970 GCA_009831015.1 Picea engelmannii | reverse complement strand
CTAATCTATGCACCTATCCAAGTACCTAATATAAACAAGGAATACACATTACATAAGTGACAAACCTAATCTATGCACCTACAAATATATCTAGCATAAGTGATGCACCTAACCTTTCACCAACCCCATTTAACCATTGAACCTTGGCGGGGGAATATTACTAGCCCCACTTAACCATTAATCCAAGACCATGTTAACCACATCACTAGGATTATGACAGGACTAACAATGTCAATAGTATGAAAAAATAGAAAAGGGACTAAATACACGACTTAGATATTTGGGACTTTTACAAATTAAACCTCCCAATCAAATTGTGTTTATGTGCATTAAAAAATGTTTTTAATTTGACCAACGTCACAAATATCTTCAATTTCTCTCGATATTTATGATTTTTAGAGTTTTTTAAGTTGTCGATTTTACCAAGTTTTTCAGATCTAAGCTAATGTTTGCTGATATATTTCGATATTTCCCCAATTTTTTTGATAAGTTTCTTTTTGGACCCTTGACAATATATTCCCCAAAATGATATTTGCAAGATTGAATTCAGTAACTCAACTATTTTCAATTTGGATTGAAGTGCTTTTGAACATGGACAATTTCTATTTCAACATTTTTCATCACAAATGAAACATCCCATTTTGTCAAACTTGCACATAATATAAGTTTTATATAACTTGTTAGCGCTAGAAGTTGTTCCTAGACTGCGTTAGGAACAAGCCTAGCACATCTTATTTCAAATGTTAAAAGCAAATAATTTTAAAGAGGTGGGAGGATCACACTCTTGATCTTAAAAGTGACTTAATGGATAAACTGTCAAGATCTCTTCTCTATGTGCAGCAGATCAGGTAAACAAAACCTTAGTTGAGTAAAGTGAGAATAGGGTATATGTTGAAGAAGAATAAATGAAACAAAATTGATAATCATAAAAGAGCAATCTGTTCTTTGATATAATTAACCAGTAGAAGAATAAATCTTAAACCCAAAAATCCTTCTTGAACCAGATTTAAAGGATCTTAAACACACGTGGTGAAGATTGAACTATAAAAATAGGTAAATCCGCTTAGCACATACATACAACCATATAATCATATAATAGTAATAATGTGTTCAAGATGAGTAATTAGAAATGAGAAACAAAAGAGAATGATACACACCAACTAATCACTTCATTAACCACTTAAATATTTACATAGATAAGGTTGATCCAAACAGTGTATAAGATAAAGTCTTTTAGGCAAACAAGGATACAACCCTTTCTTCTTCTACATTATTCAATATATAGTGTTTCAAATAGGTTACATGTAAATAGGGTCAATCCTGAGAATCAAGGACACATCTAAACAAATCTCTACAAAAACTCATGACGAATTTCAGTTTCTAACTGCTGATATACCAAATCATAACAATTTACAAAAAAGCTCCTAAACTTAAGGAAACAACCTTGCATAACATCTCTTTGATTTGACTTGTTTTGCATTTGAATGATGACACTGCTGCTTTATCTATATCTTTTCCAGATATCTCCAATCTTCAATGCTCCACTTGAAACCAACCTTTGACAACTCAACACAGGTGGCTGATCTGGATCAATCTTCGTATCCCAATATAGTTTTTAGCTCCACAAAACATTGTATAGCTTCATAACATGATCCATTACATGCTAACATGATTTATAGCCTTCCCCTGTTACAAAATATGAAACTGGGTGCGAACAATAGAAAAATCGACTGCTACAGGTGTTCCGGTAGCGCTTTTATTTCCCTGTTTATACGATTGCAAGAACTTCTTGTAGTGACCTTCCAAAAACTAGTCCCGCGTGTTTTAAACTCTTTTCTTTGCCTGGGTTATAGCTGGACATAGCCAAAGAGGAGCATGATACCTTAGACACAAGGAACAAAAAGATTTTTCCATCCTCCATTACTTTAAATCTCAAAAATTGGATTTATCCTGGAAGTGATATTTTTAAATTGACATCTTTCTATGTAGGATTGAGGACGCTGTTTCTGCCAACAATCTAATCTATTCTTTCTGGTCTTCTTAGATTGAGATCGAGTTTGCATACGTTTAGGCTCATTCCCCTCAGATCCAATCTTAGGGTTTGGGATTTTCATATCCTTTTTACCCTGTTTCCTGGTAAGAACTCTGTTTTTTCCATTGATTGTCTTTTTATTTATGATCAAACCACCCTTCTTGAATTTATCCTTCTCAGGATTAGTGACAGGAGTTTTCTTGCTTGTAGACGTCTTTCCAACAGGTTTGACAGGGTCTTCATCAATGATGATAACCTTCTCTGTGATGGCAGGTTTATTCACTGCTTTAGACTTCAACCTGAACTTATTTTGAGGCCTTGTGCTTCGTTTCCTTACTAAAATTCTATACCTAGAGGTATCGTCTTCAGAGGAACTCGAGGCATGAGGATTGACCTCCGGGATAGGCTCTTTAAGATGTACAGGCTCTTCAAATTCTATTGTTGTTTTTACAGGTTGCTGGTCCTCCATTGAAACCCTAGGTTCTACTAACCTCTTAGCCCTTTTTGAGTAAGTTTTCTGTGCAAAAGGGAAAGGGTGCTTACCTCCACCTAATATGTGAGAATACCCTGCATCTGTTTGCTGACTGGCTGATGTAGCTTTTACAGGCTTTTCTAGAGTCTCAAAGCATGCTGCTCGTTTACCCTTCTTTGTAGGAGTGGATTGATCGACATTAGATGGATTTTCTTGATCAGTTTTAACAGTATTTCCATGTGATTGAGAAGCAGGAGGATGCTTTTCCTTCTCAAACCCCGACTGGATCAAGAATTGATCCCAAGTCTTCTGCAACTTCCCTAATTCGGCCTTAACAAGAACTTTAATCAACCCCTAATGAAAAATTCCGTGAGGAGGGGTCTTGGGGTTTGCTTGAACCCTCATAGCCATCTTTTTGAGATCCCGTAAGAAATAATAAGGCAAATTCATCCTCTTAATCCCTGCTAGATGAAGTAGAAATTGAAGGTGGAATAGGAATACGATAGAATAACGCCCCTCGCATGTGATGAATCTCTTAAGCATGAGCAAGGCTTCCATCCACTCATCAACAATCCAATCCTTGGGGATGCCCTTCGCCCAATTAGGGTCTCTGTGTTCAGGCTTTAAAAACTAATTAACGTCTCCTCCTGTAATCAACTTATTTTTAAACCACCTTTCACCATCAGTGGGGAGGTTGCACGCATCTATAGATTCTTCAGTAACCTGCATAACTAGGTTGGCGATTCGAGCCCACTATCCATTGAAACTCTCAAAAAATTCCCTGGCTGTAGCGTAATGGTGACCATCTCGCTTGGTACAGAAAATATACTACCTTGCCCGATCGAAAATGATTTGGGTATCTTCGTAAGCCTCCATGACTTCAGGCCCTTCATGCTCTTTCCGATTCACATGTCCACCTTTACCCATCTACACAGTCATGACCCGAAAGCTAGATTCTTGGCTACAGAGAAGAGATCTGTCTGCTGTGTAATGAGAATCGAGGAGATTTGCTAGTCTTGCAGGGGCCAATTCAAATAAATTCACTGCTGTAGTTAACGAACAAGGCGATAGTTTTGAAAACACATTGAATAAGATAACTGATCCGTGTAACCTTCTGGACAACTGACAGGTACAAATGACGTTACACCCCATTTCGCATGCTATGGCTGACGATGAGTACTTTGCTAACTGATTTTGCATACTCATGAGTTTGTAGTACGATCCACATCTTCCATGACTCACCAAAGTGCTTAAAATGATCATGACTAGGGACATGTGGAAGTTCCTGTAGCGCCCATCCCGATTTGTCTTTTTCACTCTTGAGTGGATTAGACTTTGAATCTGCAACTCATGAAATCAAATAATCATGATGCATAGGTATTGACATGACTAATGGCTCAAATGAAAAGCCTTGAAACCATTTGATGTCATCAAGTAATCATTTAAACATGTGTCTAATTCCCTATGTCCCCTTCTCACAACATTAAGTCCATCTCATTCATTCACTCTAGCATTCTTTAAAAACCCCTTAAGGTGAGCTATTAAACCTTTAACAAAATGCTAAAGATTTTTATAACTTATACAAAATTTTAAATACCAAATAGGAAAGAATGAGGAATAAAACAAGGCAGAACATAGTAGGTGTTAACATAACTAAGACCATACAATTTCATGTGTAGTTAATAGTGATTATGATGTTAATTTGGTTCCTAACTTAATTTGGGGTACATGGTGTATGATTAGCCCATTGATGGTTTTGATGGATTTGCACATTGGAGATGGATTATTCAATGGTTGCTTGACCTCAATTGGGTGTTTGCATGACATTCTTCCCTAGGGCATTGGAGATGTTCAGACAACTTGGTGACATTCTACATGTTGACCACATGGAGAAACTTGCTTGCTTGAAGAATGCCTTGCATTGGAGGAGGATTGTTTGGAATACTGGAGGAGGGTGTTGTGCCATAAACAACATGGGGTAGCTTGGATGCTTGCATGGAGGCCTGGAGTTGACTTGAGGATGCCTGGGTTGCGATAGTGTTCATGCAAAGGGAGTGGACCCAATGGAGTACATGGATTTTGAGGTTTGTTGGAGTCATTGGAGGCTTGTAGGAGGAGTGATGGACACATCTTGTGGTGCACCCTTGGACTGGAGCCTTGCTTGTGTACGACATCACCTTGGAGTTTGACATGTGTCCACTTGGAGTGTAGCACTCCACATGTGTGAGATTACATGTGTCTTTGTAGGTTGCATGTAAGGGCATAGGTCCATATATGTATTGTTGGCCTTCCTTACTTCTCATATATATAGACGAAGGAGAGACTCCTTTCATTATCATGATCATTTTATTCTTCTCTTTGTATTTTTATTCTTGGAGTGAGTCACTTGGGTTCATGAGGAAATCCTTTGTACTTGTCTTCTTCAAGTGAGTTACTTGGGTTCATGAGGAAATCCTAAGAGAAGTTATGAAAGGGAAAGAGGATGTTTTGGTTGGGAGCTTGCTCTTGTGAGATACTAGGCTTTACTCTTGTGAAGAAAACATTGGAGATGGTCTTTCTATTATCTCATTCATTCTTGTTCATCTTGTGTTAGAGATGTGACTAGGAGGAGTGAACTTGTCTTCCTCTCTCTCTTGGATCTTCATTTGTACTTTATCTCTCTTGTCTTGGAGTTTCTTGACATATCTTGAATACTAGGGTTAGGGGTTTCATCCCTTGGAGACTTAGGGACTATGATTTTGAGATGAAACCCTAGGTTGTACTTGTTGAAGTGAAGAAGAAGACGAGACGTCTTGCCTTGGAGTACATGCTTGTTGGAGCTCCTTGGTGTGAGCTAGGGCTTTCTTTGTTTTCCCTAGCTATGGTTTTGGAGAGCTAGAGGATTGTACTAGTCTCAGGATAAGACTAGTATGTACACGAACTTCATATTTATGCTTATTAATGAAGTTTCTAGCTGTCCAATACTTGTGTAATTGTAGATTTGATTTTCAGCCATCTATTTCTTCATGGTTTTGTAATTTCCAGCACTTACGTCTTGCTGATTTGACATAAGTTAAGGTTGCAATTGTTCAGTGGCTTAACAATTATATTGAAAAAGATAGGGCAGATTTGCTGTTGTATTTACAACTTTCATAAGTGATTTTCAGATCTGTTATATGATGATAAGATTACCCTAAAGTGCTGAAACTTATTGGCACACTTTGGTGTCTTATCTCTTCAATTGCCTAGTGGATTGGGGTTGTTAAGAGTTGAAATATTGTCCACTCTTGCTGCTGTTTTGTTTATATTTTATAACAGCTCTATGGATGAAAATTCATAGGGTCAAGATCCGGGAAACCTCTAGTTAAGACGTGAAATTTCTGTTTTGCATTAAAAGTCATAAAATGCAGAAATTTCTACTAAATTATGTGGAACAACATTAACATTATTGATAAATTAAGTGAAACAACATTGGAATTAATGATAATTTAGTGGGTAACCTGAAGTTGCAACTAACATATGCATTGAAGTCGGGTCAAAGATACTTGGAAAATATGATTGACATTGGCTACTGAGATCCTTCTAATGTAGGATCTCTTAGGAACATAAGACGATATAATTTAAGGATGGATTTTTAAATCAAGGGCTAGCAATATATTTTTTTAATCTATTTTATTTTACCTTTTAGGAATGGAGTAATCTAATGCATTTCAATGATGACATCTTGAATGTCATATTTTCTATACCATTATCCAAAATGAAGAATCTGTGAAAAATGTCTAATGGCCTATGTCTTTCCATAAGGAAATATTGCAAACAAGATTAAATACATAGAAGACAACTATGAATTGAATTCGTGTCCTCGTGTTATGCCATGTTGAAGGCAAAGACGGGTTACTTTCCATCCTATTGATGGGATTCATTCCATTTGACATGACAATAAACAATCCTTTACATATACATAAAACAAATTCATGAAACCTACTTGGAAGGATTGCCTTCACAGAAAATAATCAATTTTAGTTCAAAAGATTTGTGTTATTTTTTTAATATGGATGCAATCAAAAGTCTTACTTGGCTAAGTTTGGTTTTGAGAAAAATATGTTCATTTCTTGAATAACATAGTTACCAACTTGACAAGAACCCTCTAGAGTTCTTGTTTTTTTAGAGGTTGCATTCAATTGTCGTTTTTACCTCCGCTTCAAAAAGTGGTGCTACCAATAGCACTCTTTTCTTTTCTCGGTGTCAAAATTACCAAGCTTATATGGTAGATTTTTTTTATTTTTTTTATTTCTTTACTAGGTGTATAGTAACCAGAAGTGTTGTAATGTACTAGAAAGTGTATAGTGCCCAAGAGAGTTGTTTACCACTCGTTTCATTCTAAATTTGAAAAAGAAAGGATTAGTTTAACTAGAATGGAAATGAATGTTACCTGCATGGCATGATCAACAATTTTTCCCCTGATAATTTTTGTTGGACGAGAATATGCTTCAATAACTTTCTTGAAAGTATCACTTTCTGACAAAGTTTTCATCTGGGAAGATCAAGGAAAAGTACAAGACATGAATGAATAGTCAATACAAAGTGGAATCTATATCTACTCACGGGATTAACTATAGGTGTATACCAACACAAAACTAAATATTTTTATCATGTTGCCCTATAAAATTCTAACAAGTGGACATGTTCACTATGCTAATAGAACCGTCCACAGTAAATGTAGAAAACCATCTAAGATTCTCAAGAAAATCGACATTCAAGAAAATGTTGAGGCCAAACAACATATCAAGATGTCCATTTTAAACACTAGAATTTGGAAATCAAATAGTTCTCTTGAAGGTTTTTAGGATCATAACCTAAAATCATCTTTTCAAATATATCCAGTTAGGTAGATGAAATTCACCTTAGTTTTAAAGAAACTTCCAATTGGAGCAACAAAAAAAAAAGAACAAAGGTTTTGTTAAAAATATGTTTTGAATGCTACAATCAATCACATAGACAATAGTTAAAGTATCTGAAAAACTTGTCTTATGGTTCTGCTTTTAATGGACAATATGCTGAGCACTAAAAAAACATTGTCTACTTTCAGAGATACGTTATTTCAAGTGCTCCTAATGTGAGAAAATTTACTTTTTTTAGGCTGGTCTTGTTAAAGTTTAAGCTATTATTAGGTTTCTTTTCAATTTACTAGATAACCATAGCATAGATAGGATCACTGAGAGAAACACAATCATAAGATACACAGCATTTATCTTGGGAAACCCTCAAGGGGAAGAAAACCCAACAAAACTTCTTTAATATAGATTCAATAACCAAGTACAGTACCAAAATAACTCTCTCTCTATGAGAGACAAACTACCATGATGCTAGACCAGAAAATAATCAAAGAGTCAAAGCCAATCCAATGCCATGACAATAAACCAAACACTAGAGAATATGCTCTCCCAAGCAATGCACCTCTCTCTCTTCCTTCTTCCGGCAACTGGTAACTGCAGCTTCCTTCAATATTTGCGCACTAGATGAGTGAGCTGAGTGAGTGAACACATGAGGCGCTGGCTTCCTTTTTATACAAACTGGCAAGCGCTGAAAGGAGGTGTCTCTTCACTGGCAGGGCCAACTTCTCTTTCTGGGTAGTTAGAACCACTTTAATTTTCTTGGGGGCCGACTTCTTAATTTGCATATTACATTTAGGATTTAATCCGCAAAAGGGGATAAGAATATTCTTTGCAGTTACACAATATTTCAACAGGTCTATTCCAAGCTAAAGTCATAAGAGTTGAAGATTTATTTTGATCTTCAATGTCCTATTTTGGAAAAAAATTGTATTATAATTATGTACTATTGAGTAATGATAAAACAGCCTTTCAAGGATTAATTCTCTCATCTCCACCATTCTCTAGCTGTGTTCTTATACCAGTTGATATTAAAGAAATGTCTTAACTTTTGTTATGCTTTGAAAATGTAAGGGTCATTTCACATTGTCATGGCTTTTCCTCTCTCACTGAGCACAAATGAGCTTTGGAGTTTGGTGGTGGTTACAGGTTGCAGGGATATGTGGAGGAAAGAAAATTCAACAAGGGATTGGAGTATGTCTAGCTTGATGAAGGCTTTCTCATAGACGTATTTCACCATTGAAATCCATTTGGGCACACTTGACATTGTATCAATAATGGAGATCCTTGAAGCCAAGGCCTAGGATCCTATGGATGAAGGAAGAAAACTCAAGAAGATGAATGGCCTACTTCAAGAGGTGGCTAAAGCAGGAGTTATGGCGAAGTAAGGGTCAAATACAGCCTAAGAAGAGAGCACATTGAATTGCAGGAAGTCCACAACATGACATATGGCACGACAAACCCAAAGGAGCAAAATGCGTTGCATTGGAGGAAGCCTAGAGTAGGACATGTGCCAAGGAAATAGGTTAGATGAGGAATGCCCTTGTTTGGATGATGTCGCATGGTGGCATAAACACTTGTATGGTCAAAGGAGGCCAATGGATGAGGAGTGTTCCACTTCAAGGGTGCAAAGAAGAACATTTTAATTGCTTGATCATGAGTCTAGCCCCTTTAAGAGGGAGGCCTTGTTCAGTAAGTCATTTAAAGCACCTTTATGGGGCATTGCACATTATTTGAGGCGTATTCCACATATTTGGAGGTCTATTTCACCTTTGAGGCATTTGGGGGTAGCACACTTTGTTTGAGGCATGTTCTACATATTTGGAGAGCCCTTTGCATGAGGAGATGCCATATGGCATGGTCGACATGGTTAAGCCCTTAAACAAAGAATAAATGCATACTCTAAAGAAGTGGAAAGATGACAAGTGGCAAGTGGACCTATGCAAAGGTGAAAGAGATCCTAAGTCAAATTTGGCCATATAAGCTATAAAGGAAAATCCAATGGAACATATCATTCACTCAAGAGGTGTGTTAGGGTTAAGACACTCTCCAAGTGGTGCGTTAGGGTTAATGTGGCCCTTGTTACCCCTCCATGCCTAGGGTTAACTGGAGGAGATCATGTCTCATGGCCCACAATGAAGACAATGATCTTGTTGATGATGATGATCAATATGTCCACCCATGGTAGCACAACAACTCCCCTTAGATTGCCTCTTCTACTTTGGATCAGCCAAGCTCATCACATCCAATCAACACAGTCTTTGGGAGATGGTAAGCCAACACCACCGTGAGGTACATTAGTCCTTCTTTCATATAGAGTGTTTGTTAAATTTCATAGCCAACACCCGAAAATTTACTTCCTAGCAAACCCTTGTAGTAATAAATTTATTAAGCAGATTTTACTGAATAAAAGCACAACCGAGTTTTAACAATCTAAATAAATAAATAAATGGAAGCACAACAAGGAAACCATACACATTTGCACAAGTAATTTTTTGGGTAAATACCCTTGGAAAAACCCCCAAGGGAAAATCAATACCTTGTTGATTTTATTAATATAAAATCTGGGCTCTAGTCCTGGGATAATGGCCCATCCGATGAAGATACAAAACAACAAAATAGCCTAGCCTATCACACCTCAAGATCTGTCCTTTGATCTTGTTGGCTTCTACTCTTTGTTGCCCCTTGCTCCTTTCCTCGGACCCTGCCCTTGAACACTTGGACGAAAGTCCTTCTCCACCCAATCAATGAGATCTCCTATCTCACTTTATTTGTGTCTCCTCCTCTCACGTAGGCTGCCTTTTATAATCTTGAGTCTACCCTAAATCCAAAACCCTAGATCTCCATAGTGATCATTGGTTGAGATTAGATCTCAACTTCACTTTATGATCTAATGGCTAGGATTTAATTTAACTCACTAATGCTAAATACTTAGGCATTTGACTTAAATTAAACTCCATTAATTAGAAAAAGGTATTCACTTTAATAATCACTTTATTAAAGTGAATCTCCTAAGTCTTGAGAGGCATTAAGGAGGACTTCCACATGTTAGACATAAAACTGATCTGGAAGTACCTATCCGATGCTACAAACATCAACAATGTTGTGCTTAATATACCAGGCATGTGAATGAGGATCATTGGTTGAAGTTGGATAATGGATCATAAGCTCAAGAAGTTATGTTTGTTTCCTTATTTCACCTTGGTGGCCAACATTTGTACCCTAGTTCCATGTTGTCACCCCCAAGGAAAAGGGGTACTACTGGGGGGCCCTCACAAGGGTAACGTTCCGTTTCCCTGCCATACTTAACACTTACCATCCTGGAGCCTATCATAATGTACTAAACTTCAGTAATGGGTCATGGTTCATTCTCTCATGAGAAGAGGGGCCAAAGGCCCAAAGGTTGATTGTAGCTATTGGTAAAAGAATAATAAAGAAAGAATGATGCTAAAGAAAGAAAGAGATAATAGCAAGGAATCTCAAAAGCCAATCCATACTTGAGCTCTACCCTTTCCACGTTCGCCCCAGTCTCAAAGAAGTGATGTTATAGCTTGAAACCTTATAAAGGGGACTTGCAAATATGATAAAAGGACAATAAAAAGGCAGATTAAGGGGTTGGAAAAATGTAGCGCTTAGAAAGTGGTAAGTCAAGAGCAAGTGCACCCTCCACAAAGGCGCTCATAGAAATGGACTAAATGACACCATAAGCCATGAAGTAAGCCCAACACGTACCACTATCACGCTTACTCTTGAAGGGTTCTTTCATTTGTGCTTCCCTTGGGACATATCCCTCTATTTGGGTCTTTTTCTTTCCTTTTTTGGTTGGCACACCTAATAGGGTATGATGATGGTCCTCCCATGTTCAAACTTGCCAACTTATGTAAAGTCTTGAGCTAATGTGAAATTTGAAGGGGATACTTGGTGTGAACTGTTTATGTGGCGTATATCTTAAGTAACAACTTACTTTGTATGATCTAAGTGTTGATTTTCTTAAGCCCAGATTTGATCTCTAATTCCAATAAAAACAATCTATACCTAGATGCATGCATGAAAAACAATAAATTCCAGATCTGATTTTATAAACATAAATACACTGAGCTTATTAACAACACATGCACAACGGAAAATAGAAAACCAATCACACATATTGACACACAAAATTTTGGGTAAACACCCCTGGAAAAACCTCGAAGGGAAAATCAACATATTAGAGATTTTATTGATTTGACCCATAGAGAAGAAATATGGAAAATTTATTACAACAATTAATGAACCTGTACTAGCTTAGAAATCTAGAAAATCGTAGCACAAAAATCTGCCTTGGAATCCGTGCACTGGGGGAATACTGTTACAACACCACTTATCATATGTCCATTGGCATGACTCCCTTCAGGGCTTTGTACAATTATGACCCTCTCTCCTTTGTAGAGATTTCCTTTGGTGATAACAGAGCTTCGATGGTACAGGATTGGGTACAACAGAGCCAAGACATACTCAGGGAATTGAAGGATCATCTACAATGGGCACATAATCAATAAACGGTCCAGGCGGACAAGCACAAGGTAAAGTGCACATTTGAGGTTGGTGACTTAGTCTACTTGAGGCTCCAACCGTACAGGCAAGCTTCTATCAAAAGAAGCGGGGCAGAAAAGCTCCACCCCTGATTTTTTGGACCCTACAGGATCAGTAGGAGGGTAGGGGCCGTGGCTTATGAGCTTGAGCTTCCACTGGGTAGTAGAATTCACAACGTCTTCCATGTATCATGCTTGAAGAAGGCCATTGGCCAACACATCATGCCACTTGAGGTACTGCCACCCTTAGATGAAGAGGGATAGTTGGTACTAATGCCGGAGGAAATACTGGAGGTTAGGGAGAAGAAACTCTGGAGGAGAAGCATCGGGGAATACTTAGTCAAGTGGAAGGATCTGTCGATTGAGGATGCCGCGTGGGAGAGTGAACATGTGTTATAGGAGACAGGCTCAGAATTGCTTGTGGGCAAGCAATTTCTAGCAGGGGAGACTGTAATGTCCCCCACCTCTTGATGAAGAGGGTTGGAGAGACTCAATAGTCTAGTCATCCCCACTAGACTATAGTCTCATGCAGTTGGGGAAAAGTCAGCTAAACCTAATGTTATAATTTAAAGTTGACTTGAAAAAGTAAAAAGTAACTCACTGGGAAATTAGAGCGCTTAAGGTTGAGTTAGGAGATGAACCTAAGGGTTATTAACTCAACAGAAGATTAGAAGGAGGTATAAAGGGAAGCCTAGGGCGCACCTCTCACTCATCTTGGATTATTATGCATTTGGCTATTGGGCTTGTTATCGCATAGTTTGTAGGAAGGGTTTAGGTTAGCTTGAGTCAAGGCTTCAAACTGGCGTAACAGGAGCTTCCCCACCCACTGTCACCTCGATGGGGGGCTCTTTCTATTTAGGATGACTGGTCCAAGGGAGACGTCCCTAGTAATCCGGGTTTCTGAAAGGGCTAAAGGTTTAATGGATCAAGATAAGAGATTCCCTCTCACAGATTACTGCCAAGAAGGAGATAGTCAAAGAAGATATTCCACTGATAAGGGCACCTGTTTGCGAGACAAGACAAATAAACTAAAAGAGTGTGCTGCAGTGGTTAGTACTTCACAATATCAATGACTATCTTCAATCATATGTATATGAGCAATGATCAAATGTAATTATTGACGAAGTCAATGATTACTAAACAATGACTTATATCACTTCTTCAATAAGAACAAAAGAGATTTTAGCATTCAATGTATACAATCAAATCCTTGTATTATATCACAATGCAATTATTATGCTCATACACCAATATTATTGCTGCGTCACTATACATAAATGAGGGTGACGTCAGCCCTATGACAGGTCAAAAATGAAAGACAATGAGTGGAACGTTTTCTCAAATAAGCTTGTAAATGCAATTAATAACTCAAAGTCTATCAAGAGAGGTGACAAATGTCACAACGTTTCAGGCCAAGCAAAGATCAAAAGAGGTGTGACGTCACCTATATTATTTCTATTGTAGGGTTAGGGTTAGCTAGCCAAGAAGTGGACGTTTTAGCTAAATCAACCAATGAAAATTCTTGAAACCTCTATGGCTATAATAAGATGACTCAGCCACAACCTTTAGTCCAAACACAAGTATAATTTAGGCAAGACCTCATCACTATTCTAGGGTTAGTCTAGACGCTAGGTTAGTTTAGGGTTTCAAATTTAAGAGTTTTGGAAGAGAGTTTAAGTACAAACAAGCTCAAGGTATACTTCTAGACTAGTGCCTTGGGTTAATGGAGTCAAGTGGAGTGAAACTAATGGCTTGGAAAGACTTAAACTCAAGGACAAGAGGATTAGGGTTTGATGGTGCTGCTATGGCAGGGCCACCAAATCAAAACCCTAAG
>ML825110.1:39060-59390 GCA_009831015.1 Picea engelmannii | reverse complement strand
ACATTGATGCTCTCTACAGAAGGTGGATTAGAGTCATCAAATAAAATATGAAAGTGGTTGTCATCCCAGAAATGACAACTGTCCATATACCAATCATCACAATCAGCCTCAAAATCATACCAAGCATATATTTCTTGATTATATTCATCCATGATGTCCGCCATAAGAAATCTCTCCTGCATGCTATCCAATGAATCTTGAATACTACGAAAACTATCATTGAGGCCATCTGCAAGGTCATAAAATCTAGAATCCAATGTGTCATACAATTGAGATTTGAATGCTTCAGTAATTTGTAGAATTTCTTTGAGGGTTTGAGAGGAAATAACCATTTGAGCACCCTATGAACTCTTCGGTCCCGCAGCCATCATGAAGAAACCCAAAAAATAGAACAATAAGTTACGGCAGAAAATTGCGGCTTTTCTGGAAAAACCCTAAAAAACTGCTAAATTTAAAATGCTCATAACTTCACTTCCCAGATTCCGTTTCGGTTGATTTTTTTTTTGAAATTGGGTGAAATTGTGAGAGGAACTCAGATTTGTAATTTGTTTGGGCAATTTCGGCCTCCAGCTGCTATAGAAATAAAACAAAATAAAAATCGCGCCGCCGTCCACGGAAAAAAACCCTAAAATATTGCAGATTTTAAAACTTCGATATCTTGACTTCTTGGACTCCGTTTCGGACGATTTTGTTTTTCAACTTGGGTGTTTTTCTGAAAGGAACTCAGATCTACAACCTATTTCTGCAAATTTTGCACAAAAATATACCAAAAATTTATGGAATGTCGCGGCCCTCTTTTTTTTTCTCCGAAAATAAAAAATCTGCAAAAATAAAAAATATTTGTCCACAATGTCTACCAAGGAAAGTGCTCTGACGCCACTTGTTAAGATCTTGAATAGATTTACAACTATAATCACCACAAATACTGAATACACAATAGATTCACAAAGCAAGATAGAAGAAACCACACTATATTATTACCAAACCCTTGAGGTAGGGCAACATCATACAATGGATCCTATTATGGAATGGATCATCTCCTGTTCACTTGTCTCTTCGAGGGGGCATCCTCCCATGGAGCTACAGCTCACAATACAATACTCTCTTCATATCCCATTACATTGCTTGAACCTCTTTATATAGTGCTACCATCACCTAAGAACATTCTAGAGGAGGAATCTTCTAGAAGTAGAACCTTCTAAGAAGTCCTCTTACATTTATTATATCTAGCTACCCATTTATTATATCTAACTACCATAGTGGGTCTTATTTAATAATATAGTGGACCTAGTCCACCTTACATTAAATGGCCTCCACTATTATCACTATGGGCCCTCTAGGCCCCCACTACTACCCCTCTAGCTACCTAACACCCATGCACGACATTGACTATGATAATTGAATAAATAATAAAATAACAGGTTGACAGGCCTAACAAAAGCTTCACTCATTCACATATAAGGCAAGTTGAAGGCCTGAGGATCTTTGCATGAGAAGCTTGTCAATGCTTCTCCAATGGATCTCTTCCTTTTATACATGATTTTGTTCAAAGTTAACGGCATTATGTTGTCGTTGCCATATCCATGTGCCTCTGCCTCATACCTATTAGTTTTGCTGCTTGTTTATCGTGTGCAGCATCTTTTTCTCTCCTTCATATTTTTTATCAGCACCCATTTACTTTAAGTTTTCATATTTTATACATTTTGGTCACTTTTCCTCTACGTGAACCATATAAAATTTAATGCTCAAAATCCATAGTTTTATGAAAAGATAACTATTTCACAGACAATCAAAAGGGAAGGTGTCTTACCAACCCAAAATTTTCCATGAATAGCGTACATGCAATCAAATATTTCTAAGAAAAATAGGAGCACATGTTTAATGAAGGAAAAAGCTAGAAAGAGTGTAATGTTGTGTTTTTACATAATCAACCAATTGATGAGTTAAATATTTTTCAATCTCCTTGTAGTATCGGATCCTTTGTTTAGTAATTTATAATGTCTTCCCATGTTTGTAAATTTGGTTTATTACCCTTGTTACTTCTGGTTGAGGACTTACACGATTTCATGCATTGGGACAAGAAAACAAACTTAATTGTGATTCTTGCTTCATTTCCTCGAACCATATTGGCATATATTATTGCAACATGAGCACCAAAAACCCGTTTCCTTAACCAATGTTTCTTTGCTGTTTAATAATCAATTTTTTTCTTACAAAGGAAAATTTTGTACTTCTTAGGTGGATGGGGCTCTTTTTCAATTGGAGGAGGAGAAGGCATTGTGGAATGCATTTCAGAGTGTTCAATCCCAAATAAATCCAAGTGTGTATTCTTGCACTATATCCATTGCTGCTTGTTTTCTACATTTTTTCATAACAGAAGTCCATGATCATTATGGTTCATTCTCTTGAAATTTGAGAATCTCTTAGTTGAAGTGCCTCACCAATTTTACATGTTCCTCTTCAGGTATTGGACTTGATGTTTTTATAGAAGCCTCTGTTCAACTTATTCAACCACTTGACGATTTTTTCAACAATGTTTTTGTTATGGCAGTATGTATTCGTATATTTGTTTGCTTTTATTTACATGATATCTAGTTTCAAACTTGGCCAAGTATCTTTAGCTCATATTAATGAATCATTTTTCTTGATGTGTATTGCATATTCATGTCATTGTATCTAATACATTTTACATCAATTGTAAGATTTTATATACATTATATATTCAGTGAGAAATGTGTCTCTAATAATATCTAATGCATGTCTACAGGAGGATGAAAATTTGCGGAAAAATAGGCTGGCTTTACTAGGGAGAATTGCAAGTCTTCCTCGTGGAATTGCAGATCTATCCTTTTTGCCAGGATTTTAGTGACAAAATTGTGTCTGTTATAGATGAAACATTCGTTTTCTTTCTTTCTTGTCCATTTACATGAAGTAAATGGACATAATTCTTTGTAACTTTATCATTTGTCATATTTTCCCCCCTTTTCCCTTATATGTTGAGGATAAACAATCTTCTTTTCCATAATGAGCGGCTGCATAAATAGCGAGCACACTTCATTGCATTTCAAGATCATGTAATTTTATTTTTGTTGGTGGGGAGGAACAATAAAGTTATTTTCATTATATCTATCCAATTTTGTATTGATATGAATAAAGGTACAATGTATGAAGTGGGACGACTATAAATCATTATAGTACCGATCCAACATGTACACTATTGAATGTTTTTATTAGTATTCAAATATCAAAATTAAGGAGAAATAGATGGTCAGAAGTTATGGCTTACAAAGTTAATTGAACAAGATAATAGTAATATTTGTATGATAAAAAATGTAGTTCTTGTGAATGGGTCATGGTTTAGTGATGTAGATAGTGGTATGTCAAACCACCTACCAAGGTTCAATTCCCTTGGAGACATAAATAAGAGGTGTGAGGCATGTGCTAGGTTTGACAGGTAATCTACTTAGCCAATCAGCTGATAGTATAGTTGATAAAATCTTCACCAAAGAAGGTGGTAAGTTGGTTCGTGGAGCCTTTCTTTTGGCCAAGAGGGTAAAGCTTGGAACATTCTATAAGTTGGATGTGAGTACTTGTGTTGGGTAGTGCATATTTAACATCCATGGAGAATAGCAAACCAGTTGGAGCAGCAAAAATGTCAAGCTTGATATTGTAGTGTCGAAGGATGGGACATCTTGGGGAAAAGAACCTATGGGATATGTAGCTAGTCAAAAGAAGATGTGGTAACCAGCTAGCCTGCAATAATGTTGAGCAGTGTAGAAGTAATAAAAAGCATCCCAAAAATGATCAAAGAGATCAAGAGTTAAGAAGAAGTCTTTGGCAAAGAAAAGTTCTTGATAGATACAGTTATGAGTCCTCTGATTATAGCTATTTTGCTTTGTCTTCCATGTGTGATGAACTTAGAAATGTGAAGGAGGCTCTAAGTATTGATGAGGCAGTTCATTGAAGAAAGCCATGGAGGATGAAATGAGGGCTGTTGCATAGAACTAGAGTTGGCACTTGCAAAATTTACTTGGAGTTAGGAAGTCAATTGGTTGCAAATGGGTGTTTAAGAAGTATAGAACTGATGGTTTTGTAGAGAGATACAAAGCTCAATTGGTGGCGAAGGGATACTCTTGGGTTGAGGGTATAGATTATGATAAAACTTTCTCCTTGGTCGCCAAATTAACCTCTATTATGTTGTTGTTGGCATTAGTAGCTACTTATGAATGGGAAATTGAGCAAATGGACATGAAGCCAACTTTTTTTCGTTGAGAGCTCAACAAAATATTATGCAATAGCAAAAAGGATGTGCGGTTAGTGGGAGAGAAAGCTTGGTGTACAAGTTGAAGAAACACTATATGGTATGAAGCAATCCCCAAGGCAATGGTACTAGAGGTTTGATAGATATGTGATTGGACAAGGCTTCATGAGAAGTGATGTAGAGCATTATATCTACTACATGGTGGGAGGTAAGCACTTCATAATTCTGGTCTTAAATGTTCATGATGTTATCTTGATTAGTGATTTCAAGAAACTAGTCAAGGAGAACAAATCAGAAGTGTCGAGTTTAACATGAAGGATATTGATTCATTACATTATTGTTTGGGCATTAAGGTGAGAAGAGATCGTTGGAATAGAATCTTGTGGATTAGTGAAATGAAGTATGTTGGAGACATGCTTGAACTATTTAGGATAGATAGGAGTACACCAATGAATATTCTATCTCAAGTAAGAGTATTGTTGTACAATGGCATCAGTCCTAGGAGTAAGCAAGAAGAAGCAAAGATGGAAAGAGTGTCATATTCTAATGTGGTTGGAAAGTTCATGTATACAACGTTGTGCCCATGCAATGGGATTTATGAGTAGGTTTATGGCCAATCCAAATAAACAACATTGGATAGTTGTCAAGGGAATATTAAGATACCTACAAAGTACCAAGGATTGTTATTTGCTATCATGGAGATGGAAGCAACAAGTTTCAAGTGCATGGGTTTGTAAAAATATAGGCACTTGTGGACTTTACGTTGTCCACATCACAAACAAAGTTAGAGTTTGCACTTGAAACTTGAAAAAAATGATCAGTGGATACAACAATTTTTCTTCTAGTGTTTGYAATTTTACCCATCTTTGATWTGTCAATCTAATTAAKCAAGGCTTTGAAAAGTCTTCTACGAAGACAATATATATTGTTATCCCTCCCTTGTTATCTTTATGAGTTCASCTTCATTTTTTATMCCATTGTCACTTGCTCTAAAAGATGTGGTTTTGTGGCACAAACAAGGTTGCAATGGACCCAAAATGTTCGAAATCTCTATTGTCACAAAGTATGCACAACAATTTGCAACATAAGGATAAGAACATAAATTTTCTATAGGAAATCAATTGCTCATTGAACATTATAACCACACCATAGATATAGGGGATTGATATACTCATTCTCATTACATACAATTATAGATGCATATACAAAATTACAAAAATGTGCCTTGGCACTCTACTTTGGCTCTATAGCCAAACACTACACACTATTATATATCTAAGGATTAACGAAATCAATGTTAATGGTTTCCCTTTTATTTATTCTACTTCACCAACAATTTGGCTTCCAAGAAGCTCTTCAATTACATCGATAATGGCCACTTCATCACTATTGTAATTGGCATGTGCCTTTAGATTTGTGTCTATCACTTTGTCTTCCATAATTATTCTTCAACCTCCTTCGACACAGTCAATGGCATGCATAATTGCCATGCATACTTCGTTATGTGTGATTCTCTTCAGACTCTACCTATTGTGTTGATATCATCATCTCATGTGTTTTATCTTGTTGTGTGTTCTCACATGCCTCTAAACCATGCAATACACTTCTACTCTTTTTTGCATATGTTTTATCTAAGTTTCCATTTTTGAACTTCACTTTTTCTCTAAAATTGAGTTTTAGCTCTTGACAGTGACACACTTTAATAACTCCTTTCTAGATCTTCTTGTGTCAAGCTATTCTCTCGAAGATCTAATGCAAGACACATTCTTTGGTTCACTCATGTGGCATGAAAACTAGGACTTCCAACATATGGTCTTATTTGTGGTTGCAAATCTAGTTTCCTAATATGCATAACATCTTTGTTTCCCTCTATTTCCTTGAACCATTCCATTGTATCTTTTTTTAAAACTATAAGGAAAGAGTGCAAGCAGCTAGATTATATAATTTTTGGCGAGGTGTTTGGAAGTTTGGGAAGTTAACAATGACTTTGGTCGTTTCCATGCTAAGTAACATACTTCTTGAGTTTGCACCCATTCATAGCGCTCCCAAGTACAAACCTTTGCAAGGTCTTGATTTCTATGTATCATTGCTCCTAATATCTTTGACAATATAAGGTTATAATAATCCCACCTCAAGTTTTTTGGGCTTTCCTTTTTTCTTATTGTCAAAAGGAAATAGCAAATCATTGACTTCGGACTTTTTCATTTTGATATGTATGTCATAAGCCTTATGTCAAACTTTGTCAACTTGTTGGTAATGCACTACCAAACTTCAATTGTGAAGAGATGAGCATCTGGTAACTCTTCCTAAATTCCTTTCGTGGACTCACCAGTGTCAATTTTCAATAGACGGTCAAGGCTAACATGTGTTGCTCTAAGTTTTCACAATCACTTGAAATTATAAGAAATAAACAACCATCCACAAATGTGTCCCTAATGTACTAGCTTGTTCACTAAGTATTTAAATGGTGGGTTGTCAATATAGAAAATAAAGGGGTTGGCCAATAAACAATGTCAAAATTTCTAGAGAACGAACACCATGCCCAATGCCTCTTGCTCAATCATAGAATAATTATTTGCAATGTAATTTAATTTCGTGCTTGCATAGAAGATCATAGATTAATGTTTTTGTCTTGTAGTTGGGTCAAAATTGCTCCATTAATATTTGAAGTAGCAACATGCACATGAAACTATTTGCTCCAATAGACTAGGACAAGCTTTTTTTTAGTAACTTGAATGAAATTTGAAGATCAATCAACCCATTAAACTCAATGTATAAGCTTAATAGTTCATTAATTTCAATGGTTGCATCTAAATTATCTTTGGTGAAGTTTTTATAGTGCCTAGTTCAACTGAAGAAGATTCTTATTTTTCATTGGTTTCATAAGAATAGGCTTAAGGTCGTCGAGTATAATGATACTTATTTTCTTGTGTCTTTCAAACATTAATTTGAGTTTGTGAACATGATCCTTCAATAAGTTATATACAATGCAGTCATCATGATATTTCTTAATTCATTAGAGAGTTTACGCAGTTCTTAAGAAAGTCCTTACATACTTTTAGATCAAGTATTCTCTGGGACCTTTTTTGTTACTACCCTATTATTTAGTTAGATAGAAAGACACATGGATCCTATCATTTTTCATAGATATTTTGACACTCATATGTTACTCCTTTTATTAAAGACATTATTACGATATCCAACTTCATTTGAGACTTCTTATCTTAATCTCCCATTCTTCAAGTAGATAGGAAGAGACACATGGATTATTTCCCTGTTAAATTATGATCTTGATCTCTTATGCAGATTAATTCTTTTATTTTCTTCAATACTTTGATTCCAGCTTAATACACTTCAACAATACCAAATCATAATCGAATAGCAATAACTATGTAGATGAGTAAGCATGCACATCAACAACACATATACCCTGGGGAATCCCTGTATAGGGAGAAAAACCCCAGCAAACGATATTCATTTATTGCATTAATAATGTAAGATCACTTACAAATATCCACCATGAATGTTCTGCTCTTAAAGAGCTTGCTAAGATGACTCTAACCTGACAAAGACCTAAGAGACCTTGTTGAAATACACCTTTGATATGTTGCTTCTATTGTTGATATACAACACTTATATGTTGTTGATATACGCCTCTGATATGCAGCCTCTATTGTTGATATATTGCTTTGGTATGTTGCCTCTTTATCACTAATATGTGCCTCTATTGCTTACATATAGCGTTGATATGCTTCTTTGGTATGTTGCCTCTTTATCACTGATATGCTCCTCTATTGCTTCACCCTTAACCTGCATATCAAAATTGTGTTCAAGAGAGGGGTCGACCTCTGCTTATATAGGTTGAAGAGGAGAAGAGGAAAGGCTTGAAATAGTAACTTGTTTGCATGCTTTAATCATAACTCAGCTTCATACTTTAGTTTGAACTTAGAACTTAACTTGAGACCAGTATACTTTAGTTCGAAAATAGAACTAGACTTGAGACTTCAGTTACAACTCAGTTTTACACTTTAGTTCGAAAATAGAACTAGACTTGAGACTGGTATACTTTAGTTTGAAAATAGAACTAGACTTGAGACTGGTATACTTTAGTTTGAAAATAGAACTAGACTTGAGACTGGTATACTTTAGTTTGAAAATAGAACTAGACTTAAGACTTTAGTTACAACTCTGCTTTATACTTTAGTTCGAAAATAGAACTAGACTTAAGACTTTAGTTACAACTCAGCATTACACTTTAGTTTGAAAATAGAACTAGACTTAAGATTTCAATTAAAACTCAACATTACACTTTAGTTCGAAAATAGAACTAGACTTGATACTTCAATTGCAACTCAGCATTACACTTTAGTTCAAAAATAGAACTAGACTTGAGACTTGAGTTACAACTCGACTCTTTACAAGGAAATTCGAAATTCTCTTCATGGTGGATAATGTTACACGTGCCAACGCACTAGATCAATACATTTATATCATTTGCAATATTAGGAATATTGTTTGTTTCTAGCTCATAGGAATTTTATATTCAACCTAACTTTTGTTAGATGCCTTGACTTTTGCTCATGGCTCACAAGGTTTGACTAGGCTCACAGAGGTTGTGCGTTCCCCCCTGACTTTTGCACTAGTTTGTCTATGCTCGCAAAGGTTGTACATTCCCCCTGACTTTTGCATTAGACTGTCTATGCTCACAGAGGTCATACGTTCTCCCTGACTTTTGCATTAGACTCACATAGCATCTCGTTTGTCCTGACTTTTGGTTTGACTCACAGAGGTTGTACGTTCCCCCTAGCTTTTTTCAATACCTCACAAGACTGGTTGATTCTCCAAATCTCCCTGGCTAACCTTAGGGTGGCCCATATGGCCTCTCATTGGAGAATGATTGTCGATGCTGCCAAATTTAACACTCCCACTCAGCAAGGGAATCATTCTCAACCACACCAAGCTTGCCTCTCAGTTGCACAAACTGTCTCGAGGTCAGAGGCTTGGTCAGGATATCAGCTACCTGCTCGCTCGTGGCTATCTACTGTAACTTTACAGTTTTTCTCTGGACCAAGTCTTGGATGTAGTGGTACCTCATGACAATATGTTTTGACCTATCGTGAAATACTAGGTTCTCTGTCAATTTTATGCAACTTTGATTATCATAGTGAACCACCGTCGTCTCGAGCTTGTCTCCAAACAACTCAAACCAATTTTCTGAACCATACTGCTTCCTTGCTAGCATCACTTGTTGCAATGTACTCAGCCTCTGTTGTACTATGTGCAATGGATATCTGCTTCTGGCTTGACCAAGAGATCATAGCGAATCCTAAATTGAAGCAATATCCGGAAGTACTCTTCTGATCCACTAGGCTTCCTGCCCAGTCAGCATCTACATACCCATGCAGAAATAAACCACCACTGGATGTATATCGCATACCATAAGTAATGGTCCCTCTAAGATATCTCAAGATGTGCTTTGTTGCCACCTAGTGTCTCTGTCTCGGTTCAGTCATGAATTGACTCATTACAATCACTACATAGCATATATTTGGCCTAGTGTGGATCATGTACATCAATGATCCAATCAGCTGCCTATACATGGTGGGATCCACCAAGTCTGAATCTGTATCAGAATCATGCAGCTTCCTCAGGTTGGTAATCATCGGAGTAGACATGGATTTGCAATCCATCATACCAAACCTCTTTAGTACATCCACTGTGTATTTTCCTTGTGCCAAAAATATCTCGCCCTGTCTTTGCCATACTTCCAATCCTAGGAAGTAATGCATCAAGCCTAAGTCTTTCATCTTGAGTTCTGAGGTTAGCTCCCTCTTACACCAGGCTATTATCCCTTCATCTCCTGTTAGAAAGAGATCATCAACATACAGGATTAGTATAACAGGTTGGTTACCTCTTACCTTGAAGTACAGATTTGCATCAGCATCAATTTTCTGAAAGCCCGGGCTTTTAAGAAAGCCATCAATCCTGTCATACCAAACTCTTAAGACCATACAAGGCCTTCCTTAGCTTACATACATGAGTGCCTTTGTTATGCAATACAAAACCATCTGGTTGTTCCACAAAGACCTCTTGTTCAATCTTTCCATTCAAGAATGTTGTTTTTACATCCATCTAATGTAGCTTCCAACCAAGAACAGAAACTAAAGCAATAATAGTTCGAATGGAGGTATATCTGGCTACAGGGGCAAAAGTCTCTGCGTAGTCGATTCCTTCTTTCTGAGTGAAGCCTCTGGCTACAAATCTTGCTTTGAACTTTTCCACACTTCCATCAGCTGCATGTTTGATCTTATAGATCCATTTGGAAGAAACCATTGATTTGTCTTTTGGCCTTGGCACAATGTCCCAAACATTGTTCTTTATAATAGACCTGTATTCCTCAAGAATGGCATCCTTCCATACTTGTAATTTATCTGCTTCTTCAAATGAAGAAGGTTCGGCATCACTAATGATGCTCATCAGTGCAACATAGCCTCCAAACCTATGAGGCCTCTTCCTTTCCCCGAAAGTTCCTTTGGGAGCAGCTATCCTTTCTTCTTCATGCACTATTTCTTTAAGCCACCTTGGCTTCCTTTTGGATGGAGGTTCTTCAAGAGTTCTTTCTAACACTTCAACAGGTTCTAGGGGCTCATTACTTGGCCCTTCACGAGGTTCCTCCCTCTGATCATTTGACTCTTCATTTTCAGAAGAGGGTGAAGTTGGTTGAACTACTTCTGATTCTTGGTGAAGCTCTCTAGATTTCTTAAATGCGGCTTTCTCATGGAAAGTCACATCTTTGCTTACCTCAATTTGCCTCTGACCTGGTACGTAATTCTTGTAAGCCTTGGAGTTTTCATTGTACACCACAAAAACCCCTTTCTTGCCTGAGTGTTCCATCTTTGTCCTCTTTTCCTTAGGAACATGAATATACACAAGACACCCAAATATCCTTAGATGCCTAACTTCAAGTTTGATCCCTGAGAAGACCTCTTCGGGAGTCTTGTCCTTCAAGATAGCATGTGGACATCTGTTCTGAATATACACGGCAGTGGAGGTAGCTTCTTCCCATAAAGAATTTGGCAGATCCTGGTCAAACATCATTGCTTTCGCTGCCTCACAAATAGTCTTGTTTTTCCTCTCAGTAACACCATTTTGTTGAGGGTTATATGGCACGGTCAACTGTCTCTTGATTCCTACTGACTTGCAGAAATCCTCAAACTGAAGAGATTCAAACTCTCCTCCATTGTTTGTTCTAAGGATTCTGAAGTGTTTCCCTGTCTGCTTTTCAATAAAGGCTTTATACTCTTTGAATTTATCAAATGTGTCACTTTTTAGCTTTAAGAAAATATATCCAACATTTTCTTGAGTAATCATCAATAAAAATGACATAATACAAACAACCACCGAGTGAGGGAGATGACATGGGACCACATACATCAGAATGAACCAGATCTAAGATGCCCTGATTTATGTTGTCACTAATAGGAAATCTTTCTTTATATTTTTACCTAGCATGCATCCCTTACAAATTTCATTTTTACGAAGAGAAATAGAGGGCATGCCACATACCATGTTATGTAGATCTGGAAGAGCTTTGTAATGAAGATGTCCAAGTCTTTTGTGCCACAACTCATTGGAGCTAGTTGCATCATGAGCCAATGCCTAAACTAACTGTCCTGAAACGACATACAGTCCTCCACTGCGAGTTCCAATGGGTTCTATTGTACTGAAGTGGCTACCTTTAGCCCATAGTAGTGCCTTCATGTCCTTGAAGATCACCCAATATCCCTTGCCCTCAAGGGTTGCAACTAATAGTAGATTCTTCTTGAGCCCTCGAACATATAATACTTCATCAACATGAAGTCTAGCCCCAGATTCCAATCTGAATGAGATAGAGCCTACTCTATCTTGTAACATTTGTCATCCCTAAGCTCAACCTACTCTACAAAAGATTTTGTCTCGAAATGTGAGAGGATCTCCTTGTACCCTGTCATGTGCTTTGATGCACCATTGTCCACTAACCAAGTTTTCGGCCCCGTGAAAACTGAACTGGATTAAGCAGAGACCAAGTAATATTTTTTGCTATTTTCTTTCTCATTAGAAGGACTTTTCTTATTTCTTTTGGATTCATCGTCCTCAGCAGTTGAGGCATGATGTTTCCCTTTCCTTGGATATTTCTTTCTAAACCAACAATATTTAGCAAAATGACCCAACTTATTACAACTAAAGCATTTAATCTTAGATGTATCAATATTCTTGCCTTTGAATGTAACTTTGGTGTTTGGCTTCCTCTGAGAGCCTTTCTGGAAAGTGTATTTCTTCTTTCCCTTGAATCTTGATGTTAAAGTTGAGTGCTCTTCTTTCGTTGGCTCGCTCCTAGTAGTTGTGCGACTCTCTTCCTGGAGGCAATCATGCCATAACCTTTCAAACGTGGGTTGAATTTGTCTCCCACTTACACTGGATAAGAAGGTCTCCCATGAAGAAAGAATACTGTCAAAAATGGCTTGCACTAAATCATCATTGTCCACTGTCACCCCTGTGACCAAATGTTGATCTCTGATCTGGGCTATCCTGGAACAGAAGGATGCCATTGATTCACCTTTCTCCATCTTCAAACACTTAAGCTTGTGCTTAAGTGCCCTCTTCTGACTTGGAGCCTATTTTTCATACAAATTCACCAAGGTATCCATACAGTCCTTGGCAGTCATTAACAAAGTCATTGCAGGCATTATACTGTCTTTGATTGAGTCAAAGATGATTCGCTTGGCCTTTGTTTGACTCTTCCTAAAAGTCCCTCTTCCTGCATTATTCGTGGGTTCCTCCACCACTGTGGTCACATACTGCTCAAGATCATGCTCTTGCAAGATATTTGTTATCTAGAGCTTCCACACATTGAAGTTGGTAGCTCCTTCGAGCCGATCCTCGACCCTGACTGAAATGGAGGATGTCATGGACCTCACACTGGAAACTTAATCAAACTATCTTGAATCTGTGTGTATACTTGTTGTTGCACTTCAACACGTTTAACACACCCTAAGCTCTGATACCATGTTAAATTATGAGCTTGATTTCTTATGCAGATTAATTCTTTTATTTTCTTCAATACTTTGATTCCAACTTAATACACTTCAACAATACCAAATCATAATCAAATAACAATAACTATGTAGATGAGTAAGCATGCACATCAACAACACATATACCCTGGGGAAACCCTGTATAGGGAGAAAACCCCAGCAAACGATATTCATTTATTGCATTAATAATGTAAGATCACTTACAAATATCCACCGTCAATGTTCTGCTCTTAAAGAGCTTGCCAAGATAACTCTGACTCGACAAATACCTAAGCGACCTTGTTGAAATACACCTCTGATATGTTGCTTCTATTGTTGATATACAACATTGATATGTTGTTGATATACGCCTCTGATATGCAACCTCTATTGCTGATACACAGCATTGATATGCTACTTTGGTATGATGCCTCTTTATCACTGATATGTGCCTCTATTGCTTATATACAGCATTGATATGCTTCTTTGGTATGTTGCCTCTTTATCCCTAATGTGATCATCTATTGCTTCACCCTTAACTTGCATATCAAAACTGTATTGAAGAGAGGGGTCGACCTCTGCTTATATAGGTTGAAGAGGAGAGGCTCGAAATAGTAACTTGTTTGCATGCTTTAATCATAACTCGGCCTCATACTTTAGTTCGAACTTAGAACTAGACTTGAGACTGGTATACTTTAGTTCGAAAATAGAACTAGACTTGAGACTTCAGTTACAACTCAGCTTTACACTTTAGTTCGAAAATAGAACTAGACTTGAGACCGGTATACTTTAGTTCGAAAATAGAACTAAACTTGAGACTTCAATTACAACTCAGCTTTACACTTTAGTTCGAAAATAGAACTAGACTTAAGACTTTAGTTACAACTCAGCGTTACACTTTAGTTCAAAAATAGAACTAGACTTAAGACTTCAATTACAACTCAGCGTTACACTTTAGTTCGAAAATAGAACTAGATTTAAGACTTCAATTACAACTCAGCATTACACTATAGTTCGAAAATAGAACTAGACTTAAGACTTCAGTTACAACTCAACATTACACTTTAGTTCCAAAATAGAACTAGACTTGATAATTCAGTTGCAACTCAGCATTACACTTTAGTTCGAAAATAGAGCTAGACTTGAGACTTCAGTTACAACTCAACTCTTTACAAGGCAATTCGGAATTCTCTTCATGGTGGATAATGTTACACGTGTCAACGTACTAGATCAATACATTTATATCATTTGCAATATTAGGAATATCGTTTGTTTCTAGCTCATTGGAATTCTATATTCAACCTAACTTTTTCTAGATGCCTCGACTTTTTCTCATGGCTCACAAGGTTTGACTAGGCTCACAGAGGTTGTACGTTCCCCCTGACTTTTGCACTAGTCTGTCTATGCTCACAGAGGTTGTACGTTCCCCCTGACTTTTGCACTAGACTGTCTATGCTCACAGAGGTTGTACGTTCCCCCTGACTTTTGCATTAGACTCACATAGCATCTCGTTCGTCCTGGCTTTTGGTTTGACTCACAGAAGTTGTACGTTCCCCCTGGCTTTTGTCAATACCTCACAAGACTGGTTGATTCTCCAAATCTCCCTGACTAGCCTTAAGGTGACCCATATGGCCTCTCATTAGAAAATGATTGTCGATGCTACCATATTTAACACTCCCACCTCTCTTTTCTTTATTCTTCATAGTACTTTAGACTACCTTATTCCACATCTTTATACATTTCTCTCAATTCATCTTTCTTCAATTCAATTCAAATCTTGATGTACTTCTGTACTTTTCTCTTTTTAAAAGTACTTTAAGCACTTGTTTTTTATTATTTTTATGCAATCGCTCTGACTGACCAAGTTTCCTAACGCACAAACATTAATATGAAATTAAATAAATTCACCGAAGTGTATGGATAGCTTTAACACAAATAAATGTGCAATCTTACATAGTGATATATTTGTATGAATCAATTAACATCACATCAGATAAGATACATAGCATAATGATTTAATTATTAATATTAAACAAATTAAGTCAAAAGCAAGAACATAAACATCAAATCAAGGCAATAAGATTCATACATTGGAGAGAGACAACCAAAAAGAAATCAGTTTTTATATAAAAAATTCATTTTTAGTTTATATTTTCAATGTTCGTTGTCAGAGTCGAAGTTTAAATGGATTATTACAGAGTAAATAATCTTACAAACATAGTCTTCTTGCGGCTGATTTCATATAAGGTGCTGCCATCTAAAGTTTGGTTGGCCAAAAGTGGTCTCATTTATGACAAATGACAAATCTCTTCATTACTCCAAATGGGAGGCTCTTAAGTATATTTTTGGGATTGCCAATTTATTTGTCAATGTTGAAACATTGTTCAATTGGCATTATGCTTCAAGGAACTATGGAAAGTAGAGATTTTATCACTTGCATTAGTATATTCTTTATATTTTGTTGGACTTCGACATCATACACAAGGTACAATTTTGTTTCTATTTAAAAGTTGCGTTGTAAGTTTGGATACGATGGTTTTAGTTGCTCCATTTCCTCTTTATAAAATATGTATTTGAATGAGGTATTAGTTCAAGTTTTAATTGTACAATGTTTTTGCTTGTAAAAGATGCCAAAGACATTTCACCTTCAACTCATTTCGATATTATTGTAACTTTGATCTCGATTAGACAAAGTTCATTGTAACCTTGATAACGTATATATTGTATGTTGATTTCATCTTTGCACATATTGTATTATATTATTCACATTATTTTATTTTTATAATGTAATATCATAAGTATTTTAATTATGAGATCAGAATTTTCATGTGTTGAGTTTTTTTCTTTCCTTGGTTAATCTTGTTAGTAGTCATATCTTGTTTTTAACATTAAATCATGCTCATCTAAGTACAAATTGATTCAAACTTTAAAACAACAAATGGTTCATTAAATCAATTATAGTTTTTTTGATAATATTTTATTAATCAAATGCCTAAAGGGGTTGGATCCAATGGTGGAAAGCGAGGAGTTTTTCACCGTTGGGCAAGGTTCAATTTTCGTGAGGGCTTTACTTGGAGCCATGGGGACACCTTGAGGTAGTGGTTGAACGTGTGGTTGCACCCAGAGATACTATAATAAATGGTATCGTGACCCGTGCACACATAAGAGGATCAAAGCCCACCCCCATGTCCTTCAACTTTTAAGCCCGCAGGGGTGTAGACCGATTGGCAAGTCCGTGTAAATGGCAGGAACTATGTAAAAAAGGAGGTCTCAAGGTCGATTCTCACCCCGCTTTACCCAGAGGGCATGCTTGCGGGATGTGCGTTTCTCCCCAGGGGTTATAAGGCAGCCGGCAGGATTCAACCCCGTATCACGCGAGTACGATACTGCCGTTGTTATCGATTCCCCTGAGCAAAAAAAAAAAAATATTTTACTAATCAAATAACCTTTAGTAATTCTTGTTAGGATATTTAGACACTTACGAATTAGTTAAGATCAATTTGGTCTAATGTGTCGTTAGGTAAAAGTGTGTTTCTTAGTATGTTTATTATTATGCATTAGTATGCATTTGTAGTTAGGAAATCTGGCGGTCACGATATGTTCCCGATATAGAGTGATTTGATGGTTCATATTTTCATCGATCTTAACAGCTACATTGATTTGTGGCTTAACACTTGATTGATCCATGAACTCTATTTAAAGAGCATGGAGGGTCATTTGTCGATGATCGATTGTGAGAAAATATCTTGTAAATCTCTTTGTAAATTTTTCTTTTGCAATAATAAATTGTTCCAAGTGGTCGCATTGGTTGGGGCTGTGGATGTTTCCCCATAGGGGTTTTATTATGTGAAAACATTGGTTTGTTGATCTTTGATATGGTTGTGTGAGTTGTTACTGAAGGTGTTTGTCCTCTGTTGGAATATCTGTGGAAATCAAGCACACACAGAAACCAAGATAACTTGAATAAGGTTATCTGTCTTTATTCAATCAATGAAATAAGAGAGCAAATAGCTTTCTTATATAGGTTACAATCAAGTAGAGTCAAACCACTTTATGAATGTGGGATAAAGTGAAAATATAACATAAAAGAAAATATCTGACCTAAAAGCAAATAAATTAACCTAAAGTCACTTTGACTTTATTAATGTCTAAGTCTAATTTCTAATTGACCATTATAAACTAATATTTAATTTAACACCCTCCCCTAATGGTCAATCTACTCACTACACCAAGTTTCTTTCGAAATTTTACATGCTTTTCGAGACCCAAAGACTTGGTGAAAATGTCTGCAGTTTGATCCTCTGTAGGACACTACTACAACTCAATAGTTCCATCTTCTACAAGCTGTCTGATGAAGTGACAGTGTGTATCAACATGTTTGGTATGCTCATGGAAGACTGGATTCTTGGCAAGTTTCATTACCCCTTGATTGTCACAGAACAAGGGTGTAGGCTCTCTCTGTTGCATCTGCATATCTGATAACATCCTCTTGAGCCAAACTGTCTCGCATGCACCTTTCAATGCTCCTCGATACTCTGCTTATGTCGATGAAAGGGCGATTGCATGTTGTTTCTTGTTGGTCCATGTGACTGCACCCGTGCCAAGGCTGAAGACATATCCAGAGGTGGACTTTCTGTCATCAACAGAACCTGCCCAATCTGAATCTGTATACCCACACAACCTCGGGTCTTTGCTCCTGCTGTACAGAATACCAAAGTCAAGTGTCCCTTTCACATATCTCAGCACTCGCTTCCTTGTTGTCCAGTGCTCTACTTTCAGCGCTGTCATAAATCTGGAAATGAAGCTCACAGCGAAACTCAAATCAGGTCTAGTGGCTGTAAAATATATCAAGTTGCCCACTAGTTGTCTGTATAGTGACTCACTGATTGCCTTTGAGTCAGTCTTGGCTGAAAATTTCATCCCTTTCTCCATAGGTGTAGAGGAGATTTTGCAATCCTCCATCCTGAACTTATCCAACAAACTCCTGACATACTTTGCTTGTGAGACAAAAATGATGCTCCCTGTTTGCCAAACTTCTACACCCAGACAATAATGTAGGAGGCCTAGATCTGTCATGTCAAATGCTCTGCTCATGTTGGATTTGATCCATGTAATTGCATCTTCCTCACTACCTGTAATAATGATGTCATCCACAGAAACAACCAGAAGAATGATCTCATTACCAACTCTTTTGACATATAAGTTGGAATCTGAAGGACTGTTGGAACCCTTGCTGAACCAAATACCTGTCAATCTTGATGTACCACGCCCTTGGTGCCTGTTTCAGACCATATAGAGCCTTCTTTAGTCTACAAACTAGATGCTCCTTTCCTGCAACCTAAAACCCCTCTAGTTGGCACATGTATACCACTTCCTTCAAATCTCCATTAAGGAAGGCACTTTTCACGTCCATCTGGTGGACCTTCCAGCCTTGTTGTGCTGCCATGGCTAGAACAAGACGAATAGTGCTCATCTTCACTGTAGGAGCAAAAGTCTCCTCATAGTCAATGCCTTCTCGCTGAGAGAATCCTTTCGCAACTAACCATGCTTTGTACTTGTCAAGTGTACCATATGCCTTGTACTTGACCTTGTACACCCATTTCCAGCCAATGGGTTTCTTCCCTGATGGAAGAGCTGTGAGATCCCAAGTCTGATTTTTCGTCAAACTTTCATGTTCGGCCTCCATCGCCTTTTCCCATTCAAGTCTTCCTTTTGCTTCCTTGAATACTTGAGGCTCATAGATCTCCTGAATATTGGCCATAAGAGAAAAGTTGATTGTGCCAGTCTGTTGTTTACTCTTACCTCGTGATGATCTTCCCTCGATCATCTCTCCTATCCGAACATCTCCAATGGTGTTATGCCACCACTTAGGTCTTTTGGAATCCCTGGCTGCCAAGTCAGTATTACCACCATGACTTGGGCTTCCTGCTTCAGAATGTACTGATCTGACTGACCTAGGAGACTCATCCTGTTTTGACTCCTCATCATCATGCTCAGAATCTTCCCCCCCTTCAGGTGGAGCTATCAGAAGCTTGACACCTGAATCTTCAATGACTTCTGGCTGCTCAGTAACTCTGAATGTTGGAGGAGTATGGAAGGGTCCAACCTCCTCATCAACAACATCTCTGTTAAAGCTCACCTTATCAGTGTCAACATCAACTAATCTGTAAGCATTATGGGTGTCGTTGTACCCTGTAAGCATCATCTTCTTACTCTTCGGATCTAACTTGGTTCATTTCGCAGTTGGAATCCAAATGTAAGCAGTAGAACCAAAGACCTTCAAGTGACTTACTTTGGGCTTTCTTCTAGACCATGCTTCCTCTAGAGTCTTTTGCTTTACCGCCATCGTGGGAGATCTATTCAGCAAGTACACTGCTGTGAGCACTGCCTCTGCCCAAAACCTGTTAGGAACACACATGTTCTACAACATACATCTGGACATCTCTGTGATAGTGCGGTTTTGCCTTTCAATTGTTAATGTTTATGTCATTATTATAGTTCTTTGCATTTCAATAGATAATAGCAACATAAGAACATGATCACTGAGAAATACACATTCACAAGAGACACAGCATTTATCCTGGGAAACCCTCTAGGGGAAGAAAACCCAACAAAACTTCCTTAATATAAATAGCCAATACAATGCCAAGAGATCTCTATGCTAAAACAGAAAGTCCTCTCCAAGATATGCACCACTCTCTCTCTCCTTTGCCGGTAACAAATCAGAACTTGTCTCTCAAACTGAGCAAGTGAGTTGTATCTAAGTGAGGCGCTAGCCTCCTTTATTTATACAAGTCTGGCACGTGTGAAGTGTCTCTTCACTGGCAGGGCTGACTTCTCAAACTGGGTGGGTAAACCCACCTTTATTATATGTCTGGGTCTCTTTAATAACTGTTGGGGCCGACTTCTTATTCTGCCTATTACAATTGTCTTTTGACCAATCTGCAAAAGGGGATTTGGTCCTATTACAATAACCGACATGATCAATCCACAATGGGGATTGATCCTATGAATAA
>ML825110.1:22570-34882 GCA_009831015.1 Picea engelmannii | reverse complement strand
TATCAGAATAATCACACCTGGGTTGCATCATTCCTCTGAATGTGTTGGATCTTGAGATCCTTCTGGATCTATGGCAAGAGATCCCTTCTCTTGCAAATACTCTTTAGGGTTTAACCATTAAACATATGTGAGTACATACCTCTAATGATATTTGCAGGTGGTGGCTCCATCTGGTAGCAGCGATAATCATTACCAACTCTTAAGAAAACTTCAAGGGTGACTGCCACTGGTAGTACGGCTGCTACTGCAACTGCAACTGCAACTTTAGGGTTTTATGAGGAAACCCTAATTTTTCAAACTTCGAATTTTGAAAAGCTGATCCAGGGGATAGATGTGTTGAGCTGAGGCGAGTTAGCTGGTGCAGTTAGAATTTCGAAAATCCAACTTTTACCCCCTCAAACTTGATCTGCGGATTTCTGGACTGGTGCTTCTGGTTTTCTGGTACTTCTAGTACTCTGGTTTTCTGGTACTTTATGAAACTAGGGTTTCACTTTCCGGGAGATCTAACCATTGAAAAGGTGCGCTGATGATGCCAAATTGATCCCTAGGGGAGGGCGCAACTTTCTAGATAGTTTTAGGGCTGAAAAGATTCACTTTTGAAAAACCCTAATTTGCAGATACTGCAATAGTGACGTTTTTCCTCTTGTGAAATATGTTTCCTTCAGCTTGGCTCTAAAACCATGTTAATGTTTATGTCATTATTATAGTTCTTTGCATTTCAATAAATAATAGCAACATAAGAACAAGATCACTGAGAAATACACATTCACAAGAGACACAACATTTATCCTGGGAAACCCTCTACGGGAAGGAAACCCAACAAAACTTCCTTAATATAAATAGTCAATACAATGCCAAGAGATCTCTATGCTAAAACAGAAATTCCTCTCCAATATATGTGCCACTCTCTCTCTCCTTTGCCGGTAACAGATCAGAACTTGTCTCTCAAACTGAGCAAGTGAGTTGTATGTAAGTGAGGCACTAGCCTCCTTTATTTATACAAGTCTGGCACGTGTGAAGTGTCTCTTCACTGGTAGGGCCGAATTCTCAAACTGGATGGGTAAACCCACCTTTATTATATTTTTGGGTCTCTTTAATAACTGTTGGGGCTGACTTCTTATTCTACCTATTACAATTGTCTTTTGACCAATCCGCAAAATGGGATTTGGTCCTATTACAATAACCGACATGATCAATCCACAATGGGGATTGATCCTATGAATAATATATCAATAATAATAAGAATACTCTTTGCAGTTACAATATTTCAACATCAACCACCCCATTCTGTTGTGGAGTATAGGGTGTGGTGTATTGTCTCTTGATCCCATGTTTAGCACAAAAATTATTGAATTCTTTGGAGCAGAATTCTCCACCATTATCAGATCTAAGAGAGGTAATATGACAACCTGACTCATTCTCGACTAATGCTTTAAAGTTTTGAAATTCTTTAAACACGTCAGACTTCAACTTCAAAAAATAGACCCACATATTCCTACTGAACTCATCAACAAATAGAAGGAAATACCTGGCACCGGTGATTGATGTCGTGTTCATTGGTCCACATACGTCTGCATGAACCAGCTGAAGGACCCTCTACACTCTCCAAGCTTGTCCTTCATCCAATGGCTCTTGTCACACACCCACTACAGCAACTTAGATTTTTCATCTTTTCCTTCGAGAAACAGAATCCTCGAGACTTCTATGGGGCCTAGCGCAGACCCTCTCCTTCCTTAAAATTCCCCAAACGACCACAAGCTGGCCTTAGTGCAAGCGCCTTTCGCAACTCGCGAGTCAAGAATCAAGACCCTCGGCTCCCCTTTCTCCAAACACCGATACCCAAGATGTTATGCGAGTATGGCTCCCTCCTCACTAGAGCCTACTACCTATAACCGTGGGCTAGGACAAACACTAGCACTACTCACAACCTTGCCAGTTGAGGTGTTGAGTTCTCGTGCTCCTCTTTCACAAATCCCCGAGACATGAGAAGTCAATGTTGTGTGGACTCTGCCAAAGCGACGCGCACACGCCACTTGTCAATCCTGATATACTATGCTCACGAGTTGTGTCACCGCTGCCCGTCGCCTGAGGCCTCGACTCTCGACGTTTCGCAGCCTTAGCGATCAAGGTCCAGCTTCTTCATCCTGCGAAACCCCGAGCCACGATAAGTCAACAGTGGGTTGACTCTTCCCCAGTGTGACACGTGTCCACCATCTGTCACCTGTTCCCACCTTCCTCTAGGCACTTGTTGTTACACCACCTGTCAACCATGTGGTCCCCTATTAAGGATGGGTCACATGCTTGCACGAGCCCTCGGCGTTCGGCTCTTCGCGACTTCCACAATCAAAAGGAAACTCCCTCAAGTTTCGAACCCCCTATAGGCGATAACTACGAAAGTTCTGATCCAACAGTCGTCCCCTGCCCTAGATCCAACGGCCACGATTACGTCGTGATCTCGTGAATCGCGAGTTCATGCAGTCCTACCCTTGACTACTCCAAGTCGTGAGTCAGCGAAATGCTACTCTCCTGCCCATACAAAGGCTAAGATCGACGGTCATTAGGGCTCCGTCAGATCCTTGGATCTACGATCCTGGATCCCATCGCTACTTGCGAAGGATGAAAGGGGCGAGGTGTTAACGCCTACGCTCCTTCTCTAGATCCATCGGTTTTGACATATCCGGGGTACTCCCGAAAGGATTTCAACCGTTCGTTTACCAAATGATAGGGTATTCCCTCTTTCTATAATTGGGCTCGCTATCCCTTCTGAGCTTGAATCACGAAATTCAACTTCTCGGGGCTTCAAGCTCCCATGACTCCGAGACCTTAGAGAACTATCCTTCCTTGCATAAGGTTTCCAGACTTAACCATTTATACAGAAACCAACGGTGACATATAAACATACACATGCATCCATTATCTCCAGTTTAAAACACCAGGCAATCATTCTACACAAGAATTATTATGGGCATACATATACAAGCATGCATTCATGATATTTAGTTCGAAATACAAGGTATAAAACACTTATCAAATCTACCAGGCGTGATGTAACTTCTAAGAGGGGTGCTCGTTTCCACCCAACCGTAGGCTCGGTGACTCCAAACAAATTTACTACTAGCCACCCCCGAGCTAGACCACGATGCTTTGAGGTTCAGTCTCCTATTTCCAGCTCGACAAAAAATCAAGGATGAAGGTTACTCTCCTTCTCCTGATACAGGAAAACAATCTAGGATGAAGGTTACTCTCCTTCTCCTGATGTTCAGAACTCCCTGTGTTTCCAGGGTTTCTCCAGTCTCTTTCGCGATCCCCGTCGCGCACACTGCTCTCCCCTTACCACATTTCCTCTCTTGCCAATTTATGTCTGCAAGGTTGTGTGTGGCGTGAATTCCATCATCTGTGGTCATGTCTAAGGGTTTTTACGGATGGGCAGTTCACCCCCATCCCCTCATTAACTCTTGAGGATCCTCCCCACCTACCAATCTGACGAGAAATCCATTTCAGGATTAGAGAGCTGCTTTGGTTTGTGAGCAAGTATAAACTAGTACAGTACTGGCTCGATGGAAGTTAACGCAACCATTCCAAGTCCCTTCCACCACCTCTCATTAGCCATTTTGATCTCTTTTTAGCACATCCCTCTCCCAGCAGTCATGCAACACATATTCATAACATAATTTACATTCATCGACCTTTTATACGAAGGTCCATCAAGTCAAACATTCACATCTTTGAGTTTTCCATAGTTCTTGGCCAATATAGTTATTTTTACAGACTGGGAGAAGCAGGGTGTTACAATTCCCTCCCCCTTAAAGGAACATCATCATCGATGTTCTTATCTATCAATATGACGTGTATGTGCAGAAGTAAACAAAATCGGATCTGCTTGTTTCATGGCATCTTCCATTTTCCATGTAGCCTCATCTGGGCCAAAATGTTTCCACTGCCTCTTGACCCGTGCAATGGTTCGGTTCCTGAGTGGGGTTTCCTTTCTATCTAGTATGCATTGAGGTCTTGGCAGGAATTCTCCCTCTGGTTCCACCTGGATCACAGACCAGTCAATTATATGATTAGAATCATGTACATATCTCTTCAATAATGAAACATGGAAAACATTATGTGCTTTTACTGTGGGAGGAAGTGCTAGCCTATAGGCTACAGGTCCCACTCTATCTAGAACTTTGAAGGGTCCACAATACTGAGGGGCCAACTTGGCACAAGCTCCCATCCTCAGGGAACTCTTCCTAGGCCTAACTCTGAGATATACGTGGTCTCGCTTCTTGAATTCTCTCGGAGTTCTCTTTCGGTCGGCATAACTTTTCTGTCTGTTCTGAGCGACCTTTAGGTTTTGTTTTATCTGAGTCACTTATTGTTCCATTTATTTCAACATGTCGGTTCCAATAGTAACTTTTTTCATGGGATTACTCCAACTGACTGGAGTATTGCACGGTCTACCATAGAGGACTTCGAAAGGGCTCATCTTCAATGATTCTTGGTAGCCATTGTTGTAGGCGAATTCCACCAGCGGCAGGTAATCTTGCCATTTTTGGGGTTGATGCATTACATGCATCCTTAGCATGTCTTCTAATATTTGGTTCACCCTTTTCGTCTGTCCATCGATTTGAGGATAATAGGCTGTGCTAAACAGTAATTTGGTCTCCATACCAGCCATCAAGGATTTCCAAAAGTTGGAAGTAAATTTCATGTCTCTGTCAGACACGATCTCCTTAGGCATACCATGTAATCTAAATATCTCCTTCATGAATACGTTGGCGATATTGATTGCCTTGCAAGTCAATTTGACGGGGATAAAATGGGCAGACTTGCTCAATTTATCCACCACTACCATGATGGCGTCATTCTGTTTGGTCGATGTTGGTAATCTGGTGATGAAGTCCATGGAAATGGTTTCCCACTTCCATTCCAGGATTGGTAGAGGTTGTAATAATCCTGCTGGGTGTCGGTGTTATGTTTTAACCTGTTGGCATTCTATGCATTTGGCTAAGTACTCAGCTATGTCTTTCTTCAATCCAGGCCAATAGAATTGTTTTCTGGTGGTTGTGATCATCTTCTGGTATCCGGGATGACCAATATAAGGTCTTTTATGTAGTTCATCCATTATGAACCTCTTCAAGTCATCACATTCTGGAATATACAATCTGTTTTTGTAAGTTAGCAGACCTCCATCTATCATCTGGTAGCCTTCATATTTTATTCCTGTGGATTCTTGCTCCAGGTACGAGGTCACGGTCTGGAAGAATGTGTCTGCCTCTTGTGCATTCCTGACTCTTTCCTTGACATTCATCTCGTAGGTGCTCACCGCTGCCAGATGAATTGTTTTCATACTTCTGCTAAGGGCATCGGCCACCTTATTTCCTTTCCCTTGATATGTTTGATTTTGAAATCAAACTCACTAAGAAGGGCCATCCACCTAGCTTGTCTAGCATTGAGTTTTGGTTGGTCAAATAGATATCGCAATCCACAGTGGTTTGTCATAAGTACAAATTTTATTCCCAGGAGGTAATGCCTCCACATTTTTAAGGTATGCACTATGGCAGCTAGTTCTAGATCACGGGTCACATAGTTGACTTAGTGCTCATTCAATTTTCAATTTTCGGGATTCATAGCAGACTACACTTCCTCCTTGCATAAGGACTCCTCCGAGCCCTTCCTTGCAGGAATCTGTGCACACGAGGAAGTCAGCTTCGGGATCGGCGATCTTCAACATGGGTGCGTGGGTCAGTAGATGTTTTAGGGATTGAAATCTTTCTTCACATTCTTGTGTCCACGTGAATTTAGCTCCCTTCTTCTAGAGGGCAGTGATTGGGCAACCAATATTGGAGAATCCTTTTATAAATCTTCTATAGTATCCTGCTAAGCCCATAAAGGATTTGATATCTGAAACATTCTTTGGAGTAGGCCATTCCATGATAGACCTGGTCTTGTCAGGGTCTACTGCTACTCCTTCTTCGGATATGACATGACCCAAGTAATGTATTTTCTTCTAGAAAAAGTCGCACTTGCTAAATTTGGCATAGAGTTGATATTCTCTTAACACTTGAAGCACTAGTCTAAGATGTTCCTCATGTTCCTCTCTATTTTTGGAGTAAATTAATATATCGTCAATAAAAACTAGTACAAATTTGTCTGGGAATTTGTTGAGCACATTGTTCATCAAGCACATAAAAGTGGCAGGGGCATTGGTTAATCCGAATGGTACTACCACAAATTCATAGTGACCATATCTCCTCCTGAAGGCAGTTTTGTGGATGTCTTCACCCTTGATTTAGACTTGATGGTATCCAGATCTCAATTCAATCTTTGAGAAGATGGAAGCACCTCCCAACTGATCGAATAGGTCATCGATCCTGGGTAAGGGGTACTTGTTCTTTATGGTTACCTTGTTTAGTTGTCTATAATCTATACATAGTCGGAGGGTACCATCTTTCTTCTTTACAAACAGAACTAGTGCTCCCCATGGAGACATGCTAGGCCAGATATAGCCTTTGTCCATCATTTCTTTTAGTTGTAATTTAAGCTCAACTAGCTCGAGTGTGCTCATCCTGTAGGGTGTCCTAGACACTAGCACCGCTCCCGGTGCAAGTTCTATCGAGAAGTCAATGTCCCTTCTCAAAGGTAGACCCGGTACCTCTTCCGAAAATACATCTCTATATTCTCTTAGTGTGGGGTGGTCTTCAAGGCTTGGTTTGTCATCTTCCGCTGATTCCAACACCTGTATGCATAAAGTAGACATCCCTTTTTGCAATACTTTCTCATTTGAAGGGTTGATATTCATCTCACCAAGACAGGTTTTTGGATCCCTCGAAGGGTTATCCTTCTTCCTTCTTCACCTACACACTCTAAAGTTTTATGGTAACAGTCCAATATGGCTTTATATGTGGTTAGCCAGTCCATTCCAATCAACAAGTCATATGATCCTAGGGGTAGTATGTTAAGGGTTGCTTGGGTGGGGAATTCACCCATAGTGAATTGGCAAGCTAGTATGACCTTCGCTACCTTTCTTTTGGTGCTAGTGATTAACTGTACCATCCATGGCTTGGTGTATTTATGTGGCTATAATTTACACTTATCAACAACCTTAGGAGCTATATAACTCAAATTTGAACCGGGGTCAATTAGAATAGACACTAGATGGTTGATGATCATACCTTCCATCTCCACCACTGAAGCTTGGTGGTCAGCTTATTTATTATCCAAGGCTGCATAAATTTGCGGCACACTCCTGGCCATGTCATTGATGGTGGTAGCTTCTTGAACGTTGTAAATTCTCTGACTGTTCTGTTGTCGATGTGGGCAGTCCCTCAGTAGATGTTCTTCTCCACAACCCCAACATTTCAAGGGTTCTCTCTTTGGGTTATCAATCTTTCTTGGAGTAGATTCAGAAGGTTTATTTCCACTTTGGGAGGGGAAATTCTGTTGGTGCACACTTCGGGTTGGGAAGCTCATCCTTGAGTCCTTCTTATAGTTTTTAAATCTTGGGGATTTAAACCCCTTTTTCTGGAATCCCGAACTATTCTTCTTCTTCCAGTTTTTGTGAGGTTATGTCCGATGCCCCAGTTGTTCGTAACAATATCTTGCCTTTTGGATGGTGTCTTCTAGGATCTTTGGCTCGTCAAACTCAGTCATGTTCTGATAGTCCTTAGGTAGTCCGCTGATGAATCATTTCACCTTTGCCTTCTCTGCTTTTATATAGGGTATGTACCTCATCAATTCGAGGAATCTGCTGACATATTCCTCTATGGTGCGTTGCCTCAGTTTGAGTTCATAGAATTCTTTAGCCTTTTCGTCGAAATACTTTTCCGACAGATCCTTCTTTCTAAAGTATTTCTCAAATCGTTCCCAAGATAGGTCCTCTTCGTGAATCCCTTTTACATTCTTAAGGTCTTCCCACCAAATGGAAGCCTTTCCATTCAAGTTGAAAGTGGCTACTCGGGCCTTCAAGTTTTCTGAGAAGTCATGGACTCTAAAATACTTCTTTAGTCCAAACAGCCAGGCCTCTGCTTCCTCCCCTTTATTTATTTCACCGTCGAAAGAGGGTGGTTTGGCCTTCTTGAATTCTTCAAGATTGTGACTCTTGGAATGCTTTTGCTTCTTCTGTTTTCTTCAGGAATAAGAACTAGTTCTGCTACTAAAAGATCCCTCTGAGTCACCAGTTTCCTTTCTAGAGGAATCGTCCGACGCTTGTCCCTTATCTCTAGGGTGGACCTTTCTTGAGGTGCTCTTCCTAGTGTGGCCACTTGAAAGACCACGTTTTCGTATCCCAGGTGGACTTCGACTTTTATTTGTCTGTCATTGGTCCATGTGACTGGTGTCAGGTTCATGTTGTAATTGTCTTTGTATGTTGGATAAACTCTGCAGCAAGACTGCATTAATTTATGTCTGCTCTTGCTCTTTTATCAACCTCTCGTTGTTGGCCTTGCAACTCTGTAGTTCGACCATGAGGCTTCTCACAGTCTCAGCTAGATCAAGAGGGGTCTCTACCGCTCTCCTTTCGTCAGACTCTTCATCTCTGTTGTGGGAGCCATCCCCCACTTCTTGGTGCGTCACCATTCGATGCATTTGCAGTTTCCCGTGGTTGATCGTCCGCTTGTTGTGCAATAAAAATGCTTATTGTTAGTCAACATTATATTCATTCACAATCAGTGCATAATTCATATTTTTCAAACGCACACACAGTAGGAATTTTCTTAACTTCGGCTTTTGCTAAAGGGGTTAAGATAGAGGGTTACTCCTTTTAAGAGTACTTCAAATGGAGTTTCTACACAACTCGTTCGTGAGCCCAAGCAGGCCAAGTGTTTTAACCATGCTCTGATACCAATTTGTCACACACCCACTACATCAACTTAGATTTTTCGTCTTTTCCTTCAAGGAACCGAATCCTTGAGACTTCTATGGGGCCTAGCGCAGACCCTCTCCTTCCTTAAACTTCCTCAAATGACCACAAGTTGGCCTTAGCACAAGCACCTTTCACAACTCGCGAGTTGGGAATCAAGACCCTCGGCTCCCCTTTCTCCAAACACTGATACCCGAGATGCTATGCGGGTATGGCTCCCTCCTCACTAGCGCCTGCTACCTATAACCATGGGCTAGGCCAAACACTAGCACTACTCGCAACCTCGCTAGTTGAGGTGTTGAGTTCTCGTGCTCCTCTTTCGTGAATCCCCGATACGCGAGAAGTCGATGTTGCGTGGACTCTGCCAAAGCGACGCGCACACTCCACTTGTCAATCCCGCTATACTATGCTCACGAGTTGTGTCGTCATTGCCCATCGCCCGAGACCTCGGCTCTCAGCGTTTCGCGGCCTTAGCGATCAAGGTGCAGCTTCTTCATCCTGCGAAACCCTGAGCCACGATAAGTCAACAGTGGGTTGACTCTTCCCCAGTGTGACACATGTCCACCATCTGTCACCCATTCCCACCTTCCTCTGGGCTCTTGTTGTTACGCCACCTGTCAACCATGTGGTCCCCACTTAAGGATGGGTCAGGTGCTTTCATGAGCCCTCGGCGTTCGGCTCTTCGCGACTTCCACAATCAAAAGGAAACTCCCTCAAGTTTCGAACCCCCGATAGGCGATAACTAAGAAAGTTATGATCCAACGGTCGTCCCCTGCCCTGGATCCAACGGCCATGATTATGTCACGATCTCGTGAATCGCGAGTTCATGCAGTCCTACCCTTGACTACTCCAAGTCGCGAGTCAGAAAAATGCTACTCTCCTGCCCATACAAAGGCTAAGATCGACAGTCATTAGGGCTCCGTCAAATCCTTGGATCTACGGTCCTGGGTCCCATCGCTACTTGCGAAGGCTGAAAGGGGCAAGGTGTTAACGCCTGCACTCCTTCTCTATATCCATTGGTTTTGACATATCCGGGGTATTCCCGAAAGGATTTCGACTGTTCATTTACCAAATGATAGGGTATTCCCTCTTTATATAATTGGGCTCGCTATCCCTTCTGAGATTGAATCACGAAATTCAACTTCTTGGGGCTTCAAGCTCCCACGACTCCGAGACCTTAGAGAACTATCCTTCCTTGCATAAGGTCTCCAGACTTAACCATTTATACAGAAACCAATGGTGACATATAAACATACACATGCATCCATTATCTCTAGTTTAAAACACCAGGCAATCATTCTACATAGGAATTATTATGGGCATACAAATGCAAGCATGCATTCATGATATTTAGTTCAAAATACAAGGTATAGAACACTTATCAAATCTACCAAGCGTGATGCAACTGTTGAGAAGGGTGCTCGTTTCCACCCAACCGTAGGCTCAGTGACTCCAAACGGATTTACCACTAGCTACCCCTGAGCTAGACCACGATGCTTTGAGGTTCAGTCTCTTATTTCCAGCTCGACAGAAAATCAAGGACGAAGGTTACTCTCCTTCTCCTAATACAGGAAAATAATCCAGGACGAAGGTTACTCTCCTTCTCCTGATGTTCAGAACTCCCTGCGTTTCCAGGGTTTTTCTAGTCTCTTTCGCAATCCCCATCGCACGCACTGCTCTCCCCTTACCACATTTCTTCTTTTGCCAATTTGTGTCTGCAAGGTTGCGTGTGGCGTGAATTCCGCTGTCCATGGTTAGGTCTGAGGGTTTTTACGGATGGGCGGTTCACCCCCATCCCCTCATTAACTCTTGAGGATCTTCCCCATCTACCAATCTGACGAGAAATCCATTCCAGGATCAGAGAGTTGCTTTGGTTTGTGAGCAAGTATAAACCAGTACAGTACTCGCTCGGTGGAAGTTAACACAACCATTCCAGGTCCCTTCCACCACCTCTCATTAGCCATCGTGGTCTCTTTTAGCACAACCCTCTTCCAGCAGTCATGCAACACATATTCATAACATAATTTACATTCATCGACCTTTTATACAAAGGTCCATCAAGTCAAACATTCACATCTTTGAGTTTTCCATAGTTCTTGGCCAATATAGTTATTTTTACAGACTAGGGGAAACAGGGTGTTACAGCGCTCGATGTTGCTTCCCTGCCTGGAAAGCTCCACAAACTCCCTGAATCTTCTGCTGAATGTCTGGAAGTCCATCTACTAGTTTCTCTCGTGGCAACTGAGAGAGGTAGTTAAAATTGAGGTCCCATACCTCTGATGCCATAGTGTGCAGATGTGTGATGCACTCTTCGCTGCCAGTGCATGCTCTCTGCCCTGCCCAATATCCACCAATATGAACAGACCATGGTCCTCCACACCAAGAGAAACGATCTTCTCGGTATTCTTGTCAACGATATAGCACTTGTGATTGCTAAAGTTGACATCCAAGTGAGGAGAGTGCTTCATAATCTGACTAACTGAGAGCAAATTAAGCTCCATACCTGGCACATAGTGGATTTTGAGAAACATGATCATCTTTCATCTGAAGGAAATCTGAACATTCCCCTTGCCGACTATATTATACTCCTCGCCTCCACCGAAGATCACCGAGTCTTTGGATGGACTAGGTGTAAACTCTGTGAACCAATCTTTCCGATTGGTGAAATGCCTGGATGCGCCTGAATCAACAAACCAAGTAGATGACTTGGACTGATTTGCTTGTGTACAGGCCATAAAGTTATAGAAGGTTTCCTCCTTCTCCTCCATGTGCTCTGCGACATGGGCCTTCTGTTGAGACCCTTCGTGGTTATGCTTCTGATCTGCCAACCGCTTTTTGCAATGCTTCTTCATATGGCTAGTCTTGCCACAGTAATGACAAGTGATGGTCTTCAGGATTTTGGTGGCATCCTCATCATTGTCTGGACCAGGTTTCCTTGTCCATTTGCCTTTGCCTTTAGCTTTGGATGCAAAGGCCTACTCTGAACCCTCTATCTCACTGCTGCTCCCAAACTACTTCTTCCACCTATCCTGCTGCAAGAGCTTATTGGATATCTCTCCAAACTTCAGGTCAACATCTGTAGATGTGATGTTCAGGGTCTCAATGAAGTGCTCGTAGGACCCTGGCAAGTTGTTCAGCGTGATCACCACCATGTCCTCTTCTGCCATCTTCCGACCAATGGCCTCCAACTGCTCATGGATGTACTTGATCTTGAGTAAGTGCTCTTGGAGAGAGGCACCCTCACTCATCTTGATCGAGAACAACATATTCTTTAAAAAGAACGCTCGACCCTTATATGAAATCTCATGGGTCTCTTTCAATTGTTTCCAGATCGCTGCAGCAGTCTTCCCATTCTGAACCTCAGGTAGCATCTCATCTGTCACGGACAATTTGATCAGCATCACGGCCTCTCTGTCTTGGCCATCAAACTTGTCCTGGTCTTTACCTGCAACCGTGGGACGAGG